>CAVLJG010000007.1:49596843-49846136 GCA_963669975.1 Acanthoscelides obtectus | reverse complement strand
CATAAATTAGAATGATTTCCACTCTTTTGACTAGTGTGTAAACCATTTTGTAACTAAAATCTGAATCGATAAATAATTTTCACTATCCCAAGATAGTCACAAAGGTAACTGACACCAAATTAAATTATTTCTTTCCCTTAGATATCTGTGGATATCTGTGTTGAGAAAAGGATGCGGAAAAAAATTTGGGTTGTTATTTAGTTGATGCCACGTCTAATCTTCTGAATTGCTGTTCATTTTGGTAGTTTCCGTTTTAAAATTATAAACGAACTGAGATTTGACAAACAAACTGGCAACATTTTGAACACTTATTGAAATAAAAAGTGATATTTCATGAGTTTTTTATTCTATCTGAACAACTTAAATAAAGATTTTTCTAATTTTCTCGAAAACGAATCGAGTCATTTTAAAAAATTAAACATCAAAATAAAGGACTTCGGAAGAAATTTCAAACAAGCTATTACTTGATACCCCTTATCATTTAAAATTTTTAAGAGAATGATACTGGGGGGCGAGGGTGAAAGGGGGTGAAGTAATTTTTCGTTAAAAAGTTGTTCCTTTTGACAAATCTTCTTATGTGTCTCGGCGTTTTTTCTTTTAATCCGTGTTTTCGATATATGGTGGTGGGAGAAGTTTTCAAAATGAACACCCTGCATACAGTAAATAATAAGGACCAGACCTGAAACTGATCCTTGAAGTTGACACTTCGTCAACAGGTGCTAACTTGCAAAGTAAAGTTTGTAT
The DNA here is from genome assembly GCA_963669975.1 of Acanthoscelides obtectus. Taxonomy (NCBI): domain Eukaryota; kingdom Metazoa; phylum Arthropoda; class Insecta; order Coleoptera; family Chrysomelidae; genus Acanthoscelides; species Acanthoscelides obtectus. The sequence goes on along the minus strand of CAVLJG010000007.1, from coordinate 49,845,392 downwards.
GCGTATTTATCGTAGATACGCATTGATTAACACTAAGCAAGGTTAGTATTGTAGGTTTGGAAACACTGGTTGAGTATGCGCCCTTGAATGATTTCAATGATTCCAGATTACAAATATTATGTGGTTTGAAGTAACAGATGCTTATTTCTTTTTGATTTACCTAAGTGCAGTAATCCACATAGTAGTTCGATGACGCCTCCGAAAAAACACAGTAAAATTGCTGCTTCTATGTTGCCGAAAGTGACGTTTTTGGTGTAGGAATATGTTAGCAGTGATAGAATCGCTGTTGGTGCGATGCTTAATTCTGGAATCGTTCCGAACAGCAAATATATGATCCCTCCACAGAGCGATGAGTATAATCCATACTAAAAATAAAAAGACATTTAGTTGTATACAGGAACGGGTTAAAAAGTATAAAATGTATGTGTATTGATAGCATTTTTCTGAGATAAAAAAAATATTGTACGTAAAACTACTATTGGACCCTTGAAACTTTTTGTATACAGGGTGCTTCAGTTTATTGTTGCATAACTTTAAGATTCGATAGAACTTTTAAAATTAATGCATAAAGTCTATATAAACATGGGTTGAAAAATGCGTGGCTTCCGAAATTTACTTTCTAAAATAGTTTTTTTTAAATATTTCGAACAATATTTGATGTATAACAGTGAAGGGTTTTTTGGTACGACAAAACGAACCATGGGCATAGTTTTACTGTAGCCGCTAGAGGGCGCTCTCTACTGTACCTGTAGTGTATTAAAATGACCGAAAAATTTTCCTTAGTGCAATTTTTGCTTTTTGAATAAAAAAACTGATTCTTCGCACTTTTCAACATAAAAAAGCTCTCTTGTGTATTTTCGTTATAGTTAGCCGTTTATGAGATATTTCGATTTTTAGGGTTCGATGCATTTTTAATTATTTATGATAAAATAACGTTCAAAAGTGCTGTGCCTGCAAATATTTTTGAAATTGAAAGCATAATAAGGTTAAACGTCAATTAGTTGACAGTTAGTTTTGTTGTCTGTTGAAACCTGAAACGTTTTTTTTGCAATTGTGAATGCACGATATTTAGTTTGTTTTACCTGTTTTTTTAGTAAGTTTTATAAAAATGCCATTTTTATTCTCCAATCAAGAGTTAGCGGATATTCATTTTGTGTATGATGGCTTTGTAAATGGAAACGCAGCAGAAGAAGCCAGAGAATAGATTTCCAAACAGACGACATCCAACTCGCTCAGTATTTGTAAGAGTGCATCGCCAAATAATTGAAAATGGTTTTGGAAATCTCCAAAGGGATCAAAACATAAATGTTTGTCAGCGCAGATTTACCCGTATGATTCTGCGTGAGTTTGATAGAGATCCGACCACAAGTGTTTGGAGAGTTTCTGGTGCCTTGGGAATTTCAGCAAGCCACGTTCACCATGTCCTTAGAAATGACCATAGACGTCCTTACCATTTGCAACCTGCGCAAGGACTACACCCAGGGGACGGAGAACGAAGAATCACATTTTGTCAGTGGATTCTTGATAGAACTGATAATAATAGGGAGTTTTTAAGTAACGTTTTATGGACCGAATAGTCATGCTTCACTAGACGTGGAGTGGTAAATTTTCGTAATCAACATATTTGAAAATCCGCATGCAGTTCGGGAAAGAAATTTTCAGCATGAATTTAGTGTGAACGTGTGGATTGGTATCTACCGTAATCGACTATTTGGACCCTACCTTTTGCCTGCAAGGTTAAATGCTGCGACCTTCTTGGAATTTTTAAAAGCTGAACATGCAAATATGTGGGATGATGTTATGTTAGATTTAAGAAGATTGGCCTGGTTCCAGCTTTAACACCATAGCTGATAATTGTGATAAAGTCAAAAATATATTAGCTGTATTCAGCGACTACTATTATTCAATTTATAGCATTTAAGACATGTAGGTGAGTAGGTGTAGCTATTCATTTTTTTTCTTTCATTTTTTTTTCAGAAACTGGGCAAGCTATGATTGTAGTTAAAAATACCGTAACGTCAAATTGTATTCAATCACATTGTCCTTTAAATGGATGTATCTGTTGGGCAATAAATATATTATTATTATTATCTTTACTGGGCAAGCATAGAAAGGACGGTTATAAAACACACTAATCGGTTTCAATATAATAAATTGTTTAAGTCTACTAAACTTGTATTCTGCTGATCAAGTGTAACCAAACCAGACAGTGTGGCATAGTGTGTCCAATGTTGAGATTAACTTCACATGATTGAATTTTCGCGTGTTTCCCGCAGCGACGCGACTTGAGAACAAGCGGATGCTCTGTGAGGAAGTTAATATCTGTGAACAAACGCAATTAAGGATATATTGGTTTAAGAAGGTTGGTGGAAACTCCGGGCTAGCGATCAACGGAAGCTAAGAAACGACCTAGGAGTTGGTACTAGGATTCTCGGTTTTATTTACACTTTAAGCTCTTGTTAATACACAGCGCAAATTGAAGTCTTAGGTGACTGCTTGTTCAGAGCAACCTTGAAGATTGATTAGAGCTAGACGTGAACTATTCAATAAATAATGTGCTGAAAGCTGTTGTAGTCAACAGGCCAAAAATATCTCCTAGATTCCACAAAAAAGTTACGGTTTATAAGATATAATTTAATTTTGACAAAAAACTAATTTTTCTCCGAACTTAACAATTTTCACCTGATTATTGAGCTGAAGACTACATCAAACTGGTCAACAATGAAGCTAGATATCCTGGAACTACGTTTGCGGTAAGGTAAAACGTCTCAATTAAAATGCTCTTCTAATATCCAAGAACTTGTTGCTTTAAACATACGATACATTTGAAATATCGGTAAAATACGTGAACCTGCCTTTAAATAACAGATAAATATTCACTTAAAGATTATAGTATTAAACCCAGCTTTGCTTGCACACTTCATTTGACAGCGTCAGTTTTGTGGGATTATTAGTGGATATACAATGTGTTCAAAAAAATAGAGGGAGATATTTTACAGTGTGATTCCTTGTTAAAAAATATGAAAAAAAAGTTTCTATATACCAGGTTGTTTCAGTTTATTGTTGCATAACTTTAAGATTCGATAGAGCTTTTAAAATTAATGCATGTAAACATGGGTCGAAAAATGCGTGGCTTCCGAAATAAATTTACTTTCTAAAATAGTTTTTTTTAAATATTTCGAACAATATTTGATGTATAACAGTGAAAATGGGTATACAAGGGTTTTCTAGTATGACAAAACGAACCATGGGCATAGTTTTACTGTAGCCGCTAGAGGGCGCTCTCTACTGTACCTGTAGTGTATTAAAATGACCTACAATTTTTTCTTAGTGCAATTTTTTGCTTTTTGAATAAAAAAACTGATTCTTTGCACTTTTCAACATAAAAAAGCTCTCTTCTGAATTTTCGTTATAGTTAGCCGTTTTTGAGCTATTTCGATTTTTAGGGTTCGATGCATTTTTAATTATTTATGATAAAATAACGTTAAAAAGTCAGTATCTCGATAATTTTTAGAAGTAGGCTGTGCCGGCAAATATTTTTGAAATTGAAAGCAGAATAAGGTTAAACGTCAATTGGTTGACAGTTAGTTCTGTTGTCTGGTGAAACCTGAAACGTTTTTTTGCAATTGTGAATTCACTAAATTTAGTTTCTTTTACCTGTTTTTTTTTTGTAAGTTTTATAAAAATGCCATTTTTATTCTCCAATCAAGAGTTAGCGGATATTCATTTTGTGTATGGCTTTGTAAGTGGAAACGCAGCAGAAGCAGCCAGATAATACGCACGAAGATTTCCAAACAGACGACATCCAACTCGCTCAGTATTTGTAAGAGTGCATCGCCAAACAATTGAAAATGGTTTTGGAAATCTCCAAAGGGATCAAAACATAAATGTTCGTCAGCGCAGATTTACCCGTATGATTCTGCGTGAGTTCGATAGAGATCCGACCACAAGTGTTAGGAGAGTTTCTGGTGCCTTGGGAATTTCAGCAAGCCATGTTCACCGTGTTCTTAGAAATGACCATAGACGTCCTTACCATTTGCAACCTGTGCAAGGACTACAGCCAGGGGACGGAGAACGAAGAATCACATTTTGTCAGTGGATTCTTGATAGAACTGATAATAATAGGGAGTTTTTAAGTAACGTTTTATGGACCGATGAGTCATGCTTCACTAGACGTGGAGTGGTGAATTTTCATAATCAACATATTTGGTCGCATGAAAATCCGCATGCAGTTCGGGAAAGAAATTTTCAGCATGAATTTAGTGTGAACGTGTGGATTGGTATCTAGCGTAATCGACTGTTTGGACACTACCTTTTGCCTGCAAGGTTAAATGCTGCGACCTGCTTGGAATTTCTAAAGGCTGAACATGCAAATATGTGGGATGATGTTATGTTAGATTTAAGAAGGTTGGCCTGGTACCAGCTTGATGGTTGTCCACGATCCCCTGACCTAAATCCATTAGATTTCTTTGTGTGGGGATTGCTAAAAAAAAGTGTACCAGACTCCCGTAACCACAAGAGATATGCTAATAGCCAGAATCAGGAATGCATGTGATGAAATAAGGCCTTATTTGAATAATGCTATAAGTACCACGTTCGATCATTCATAGATGTGAATTGTGTATTGAACAATTGGGTTTACATTTCGAGCAACTACTTTAGATTTTGTATGTTTGTCCTAACTATCCAATAGCATCTTAGTTGTAAATAATTAATTTAATTTGTTAAAAATAATATTGGAAAAATAAACAAATGAATATTATGTTTTTTTGTGTATATTTGGAGTTAGGAATTATTGCTGTTTTTAAAAACACAATCTAAACGATCATCTTAATTACTTGTAATGCCCAAATCGAAAATGTAAAAAAATATTATTTTCCCATAAATAATTAAAAATGCATGGAACCTTAAAAATCGAAATATCTCAAAAACGGCTAACTATAACGAAAACTCACAGGAGAGCTTTTTTATGCAGAAAAGTGAAAAGAATCAGTTTTTTTGTTCAAAAAGCAAACAGTTGAACTAAAAAAAAATCTTCGGTCATTTTAATACACTACAGGTACAGTAGAGAGCGCCCTCTAGCGGCTACGGTAAAACTATGCCCATGGTTCGTTTTGCCGTACCAATAAACGCTTGTATACCAATTTTCACTATTGTATATCAAATATTGTTCGAAAAATTTAAAAAAAACTATTTTATATAGACTTTATGCATTAATTTTAAAAGTTCTATCGAATCTTAAAGTTATGCAACAATAAACTGAAACACCCTGTAAACATGGGCCCTACAATATCTTCGTCTATTTTTCGAACAGCCTGTATACGTCGAATGGTCGCAACTTACAAATATCAAAAGGTGTCTATTCGTACAGTTTATTTACTAACTGTTTAGCCCCGTTTTCGCTCAATCACTTTTGAAGCTTTACCTTCTCTTCAGTTACAGCAAACGAGTTCTAGATAAAATGTTTGTTGAGGTGATTCCATCTGTGCCACTCGCTACTGAAATAAAGTCGTCAACCAAGCGGGAGGGGAATACGTTCACATCCAGAACGGACCGTATGGTTTACTGGCCGCGGGAGATAATCAAAATATAACAGACAGATAGCCAAGGCTACATGTGTTGTTGGCATATGTGTACAAATATAGAGACTTCTGAAACAGATAAGGTAAAGTTTATACGATGGCGTACTACAGGAAAGACGTTAAATGTGGTAAATAGTTCCACCGAAAACCTGGAAGAAGTGTATAACTCTCAGTTATACACTGAGAACCAAGTTCGAAATATACTAAGTGACATATAACTCCGAACACCCAGTTTAAATGGTTTTATTTTAATAAAATTTTGTATAAGTACTTAATGAAGCATAATAAGTAAATGATAAAAATTTCAAAATGATTGCACTGCTTTAAAGCCCTTTGACCTTTAATAATGTGTGGATGCACCCTGATGTGCTACGCATTCTCCAACGCGCCTAGGCATGGTCAATGTCCTCCTGTGGTATCTCATTCCAGGCAACCAAAAACTCCTCTCGAAGTGCTTCTAGAGTCTGAGGAGGACGTTGCAAATTGAGCATTCTCCTACCCATCATATCCCACACGTGTTCAATTGGGGATAAGTCGGGAGATCTTGGTGGCCATGGTGACAATGTGACATCATTATGTTGAAAGAAGTCTATTGTGACTCTTGCAACATGTGGTCGGGCATTATCTTGTTGGAAAGTTGGATCTGCCAGGGTGTCGAGATAGGGTAAAAGATGGGGTTCTAGAACTTCGTGGATATAACGCTGCGCGTTCATGTTACCTCTGATGAAGATTAAAGGTGACCTGGAACCATAAGCTATAGCACCCCAAACCATAACTCACACAGTGTGATGAACATGTCTTTCAACAAAAAACTGTGGATTCCTCCTTTCACCACGTCGCCTTCTAACCCTGGCACGACCATCGTGCATGCCTAAACAAAATCGAGACTCGTCACTAAAGACAATACTGTTCCATTCCTGATCCCAGAGAGAACCGTTGGCTGCACCACTCAAGGCGATTACGTCGGTGTGCTCGAGTTAAAGGGAGGACCCAGTGTGGCCTGTATGAAAACAAGCCAAAACTTCTCATTCGTCGGTAAACACTTCGCATGCCAATAGGTCTTCCGTGTTCTGCAAACCATTCATTTGCAATGGACCTGGTAGTGGAGAAACGGTCCCTTAAGGCCAATAATCTTAGGCGGCGATCTTCACGGTCTGTTGTTCTACGGCGGCGTCCAGTGCCCCTTGCTCTTTGCGTACGGCCTTCTCGAAGCCATGCCTGACAACACCTAACCACAGTGTCTACACTTCTTTGCACTCTAACTGCAATTGCCCGAAAAGAAAGTCCAGCTTCCCGAAGTCCCACTGTACGACCCCTATCAAACTCACTAAGTTGACGAAATCGTACAGGTCTCCGTACTCTAGGCATCGTAACCGATCGTAAAGGATGTCAAAATCCGCCAACGTTGATTCTTTACTGCGGCTGAAATATTCGTTTTTAGAGCGTTAGTGAATTAAAAAAAAAGCAGTATAAAAACCGGAATGTCCAACTGATAAGGCTGAAAATTTTTTCACTTGTTATTTACAGTAAGATAAATACATTCACCAACTTTTATTAAAATAAAACCATTTAAACTGGGTGTTCGGATTTATATGTCGCTTAGTATAACAATAAAAGTTATTTTTTCACCGAAGCAATGGCTGGTATGGAAAATAATTTCCTGCCATTTCTGACATTGAAAAATATGATTTGTTTAACTAAAGCCAAGAGGATAGAAATTCTAATATCGATTAAAATAGTGTATTTCATATCCCAAGGATACAAGAGGAGAAAGAAAACGATAAAACCTAGTTGTTACTTGAAACTTCAAAGCAAGACAAAAATCAACTTAAATGTTTGAATTGCCATCCATGTACTTCTTGGAAATAAGCTAGATATTGCGGAAATGCGTTTGGAACATTTTGAACGCATCCGCTTTCCTCGATTTTTCTGTATTCATTTTCTATTCGTTGTTTTAGTTCCTCCAAATCAAATGGTTTGATTTTATATACTACATTTTTAAGTACCTCCACAAAAAATAATCGAGGGGTGTGAGGTCAGGAAACCGAGGTGGCCATTAGTCGTTACTCTTCTACCTATCCATCTTCCAGAAAATGTTTGATCAAAAAACATACCGAGCATAACACACCATCTTGCTGAAGCCATATTCTATCCTTGGGCACTCTATTATTTAGTAAAACAAAACAATATTGATATTTTCTATTATTTGTGGTAATGAAAGTTACTTACAAGGATTGGGAAATATTTCCGCCTGGGACTACGTGATTCCACAAAAGATGCAAATGTTCTTCAGCGTTTGAATCTTCTTCCATGAGATGAACCGATGATTTTTTGACCTATGATACCGGCCTAAACATTATTTTTTCATGGATATTGAGTATGATGTTCTCGTACCTAATAAGGATTTTCATTTTCATCTGAAAACATTATTTCATACAAAAATATTCCTATTACACATGTCCATCATGGTCTCACAGAATTGTAAAATTATAAAATCATCATCTGATAGCTCTTAGATTTTTTTCCGGCGTTAAAATGCATTCCACAACATGTAAGATGTATTGTTATCTTCACCAAGTGTTCTAGCTGAAAGGTGGGGGTTTTCCGCTATGCTCACTAAAATATTCAAAGCCTTATTTTCGTCAGTGGCTGTTTAGGGACGGCCAGATCGTGGAACATCCTTAACATGTCCTGTTATTCCAAATTTCCTCAAAACTCTTCCAACAGTAGACCTTGTTACCGTTCCCTCGTTTTCCGTTAAGTGAATCATTCTCAGTAACTCTACAGACAAAACTCAATGGACTTTTGAATGTCAGAAATGATAGGAAATTACTTTCGACACCAGTTATTGCTTAGATGAAAAAAATACCTTTTATTGTTTATATATTAATTTTAGTCCGCGAATTTTTCAAAAACTATGAGGTCAACGCCAAAGTATGTTCAAAAGAGAGTATTCAGAATTTCTCCCAGAACACAAGTATCGAATAAAATGTACAGCATTCCATAAGAAAAACAAAAGTTGGTAACATCTTCTCAAAAACTGTAGGATATCATCAATGGATCCGACTTGATTTCGAATCCAAAGCTACCAACTTAGAAAAGAATAGATGAATCATTCGTCAGATATTAGATGCGTTCCAAGCTTTTGTTATAGTCTGTATGTTAGAAACAGATAGAAGCCGGCTCATAGCGAAGTTCATCACCGCGTTGCCCAGCAATGCTGACGTGGCAATCTGCTGCGTTGCTAATATGTTACACCAGTTTCTTGAATTAAGATGTATGTTGAAAATACGCGTTAGTTTATTCTCTTATTTTGAGAATACATACACATTTTTGAAATTTCGATTGTGTCTAACCTGTTTAGGACCGAGTCCGGATCGGCCCTAACAGCGTTCCATTTTAGCTAGAAATGAAAGTTCAGGATCGCCACAAATTTTGCATCATCGGTTCGCTTAGCAACACCGCATCTAGTACATTCCAAGGCAGGGTTTCCACCTTCATGATCATAGATCGGCGATTTTGGGGAGTGTTCAGCTTCGAAATGGTTTCCACCTGCGTACATGCACGGTGATCCGCTTTTCTTGGCGCTTTGAACTCGTGGGTTTGGCCGGGAAGCGGCGTACTACACCTGTCTCATTTACTTCCACGAGGCCTTCACATAATTAAGATCGAAAATCACTTACAGGTAAGTTCATTTGATCATGTTATTCTATCAGATGACTACAGTATGATGGGTGTACGCAGCAACTGGAGTCTAAACCTGTATAGGTCCTTAAAAGTGCATTATACAGCGAAGAAGGCTGGGAAAAATATAGAGGCAATCCAGAAATTGTCTGCCAGAAAAGTACACGTGTGGCTGCCACGTTGAGGACTGTGTTTATATTGTATACACAGCGGAGTGGCTATTTTTCTTCAGGCTCGATGGTTCTATACAGCAGAGACACAGGGAAGCGAATATAATGAAATATTATTTTTGTCTTATTGCGTGTCGAGAGTCGGGTGTTTTATTGTTTCAAATGTAACACCCATATCCCAGAGCTAGTGACAGGGGTGAAAACGAGTTTTTGCTCTGTCGACTGTCAGTACGTTTTTAGATCTCTATAAAACCAATGGTGGCGCGTTTTGTAAAACAAGTTTGTTCTGACAAACAATTTGAAACACGATTATTTCGGGAAGGCTTCTTTTTAAAAGTATATTTTGTATAGACGTGCTCAATTTGATGATGAAGGCACGATATGCCGATATAATGTTATCAAAAGTTCCTAGAAAACATTCAAAAACAAGCGTTAAAAGTTACACATAGCATAAAACAGAAATAAGGTTCCGCTAGTAATGACACACTTCTCCATCAAGGTATGTAATGTACTATTATACTGTCATGCTTTTGCCTAGCACCATTAACACATGATAAATTCATATATACAGGGAAAGCCAAATTTGTCTGACGGCTTGAGTTCCATGTGTACGAGAGAAAAGCGCGAGAAGTGGTTATCAACATATGTTAGAAAGAGAAAGAAGCCGGCTGAAGAACGGAGGTCACCTCCACATTGCCCACCAAGGCGACTCAGAAGGTCGTGCAATCTGCCGCGTTGCCAAACTTAAGAAGGAGGTCTGTTCGAATATTTAATTTAATGTTTTTCTTTTATTTTGATTAGAATTATTATACTTACTTATATTTATTTTTTTCTCAACCTCCGAGGTTTTTTCTGATTAAATTAATACCAGTGAACTGGTCTGCCTCTACGTAGTGCGAATTTATTCAAAAAATTCAACAACTTTAAAATAAGGTATCACTCCCCCCTTTCCATTTAAGATTTTGGGGCTGGTGTCACCCCCGCCTAGGGGGCTGCACGTGCTAACGTGATTTTTGCCAAACTTGTGTCTCCCTCGAAAACAAAATCGACGGGTCTGAACGTTTAAAAAAAAAACTGAGCTGCCAGTAGATGCGTCTGTTTCGTTTTCGATGCGCCACCCTGTATAGTGCTCAACATTTGAGGTATCTTTTTGGGGTTGAGGTTCACAGTACAGAGCTGAAGGAATAATATATACGTGAGAAACATATCTATAGAGAAAGTATCAAGCAAGCAAAAAATACTTTTCCTACAAAATTAATAATTCTGCGAATAGAATTAAAGCCATCTGGCGGTTAGATGACAAAAAATTAGACGAAAGTTTAGAAAATAAAATAAGTTGGTTCCCTAAATTTTGATGATGAAGCTTTTTGTGAAGACAGCAACTACTTTTTCGACAACTACAAAAAACAAGACTAACGAGCATTTTTCCTATATTCTGTCTCTACCTCCGACTACTCTAAGGCATGTGGGAAATATATCATTTGTAGCACCACATAAAAAAATATATGTAAGAAAAGTAAGGAATAAACGCTCATCGAGTTTTGATGAATTTTATCAGTCAGGTTATTAGATTGTCAATCAATTAGTGTACTTAATAAATTATTTATTCAATAGAGGGGTATACTTTATCTGAAGTCACTTAAAACACTGTGAAATACCGGGTGCGTTTTATATATCTATATTTAACACGCTCTGTTGCTGCAAAAATCGCCAAATTTCGCAGCAAATATCCCCCGTATAAGATCAAAGGCAGTTTCACCGGTCTACGTGGAGTAAAGCTCGCCTATGCGTGGACATAGCCAATGAGAAAGCGTGTATTTCAGAGCTCCGAACAAGTGCAGGTGGCTACTGAAAATTGAAACAGTTTAGCCAGTGCCGTGTAGCGGTGAAGAAACGTGTTTTCTTTAGTCTGTCCGTGTTTTTTCATAGATTTTATTAGTTTGTGTGTTTTTGCCTTTTGAATACTCAGTTTACTTGTTGATTTAATTGTTGTGTTGATTGTTCTTGTGTGTCCTAAATATGGCTCTTTGGAGACCTTGGGAAAATGTTCCAAGCCACGAGGAGATGGTTGATGAACCTGTGCAGGCAGAATTCTTTCATAAAGATTTAGAGGAACAGACCCAAAGAGTAATCCTAAATATGTATGATTGTCTGAAAAACGAAAATCCAGATTCCTCGCAAAATCAAATTTTAAACAGAATTTGTATCCTGACAAAAATCAGTCGGTCTACCATTTATCGGGTTATAAAAAGGGGAGATGTAGTCAACCATTGCTTCCACAGAAAGCGCATAGGGCAAAAATTAAAAAGAATAGACGTGGGTTTTCAGGAAGATATTCGTCGTATAATATACAGATTTTATAAAGAAAATTTGGTGCCCACGCTGGAAATGATACGGCATAAATTAAAAGATTATCCTGAAGATTTTTATAATTACAAATGCTGGGTTGACGACAGCAACAAGTGCATTTTAAATGCACCATGCAACCGTGGAAAACGAATCATTATTCTCCATGCTGGCAGTGAAAATGGATTTATACCTAATGCCTTGCTGTTATCTGCCAAAAATATCAAAGAATCATGTGCCGACTATCATGAGGACATGACCTCCGACTTATTTGAAAAGTGGATAGAGCAGCAGTTAATACCAAACATTTCCCCAAATTCAGTGATTATTATGGACAATGCGCCACACCATTCCCGGCAGAAAAACAAAATTCCGAATACAGGCACAAAAAAACAAGACATTATTGATTTTATGAAGAATAAGGGAATGGAAATACCACAAAAATCAACCAAAGCCATATTATTGGATCTTATTAAAAGACAAAAATTTGAAAAAAAATATGTTGTTGACAATCTGCTTCAGCAAAATGGCCATGAAGTATTACGTCTACCTCCCTATTACTACATTTTTAACCCGATTGAGTTGATCTGGGCTGCTTTAAAAAAAAAGTAAGAAAACATAATCAGACCCCTCAATTAAGTGAATCGCTATTGGCCACAATAAGAGATGCAGTATCTCATATTGCTGCCACAGACCTATGGAAGCAGTGTTCTAGGCATATTATTGAAAAAGAAAATGAATATTGTGTTTTGCCTCCTGTAAATCCCGTTGTAATTCCTCTACAAGATGACTCTAGCGACAGCTCCGAAGGCGAGGATGATATATAAATACCTATAATGTAAGTCTTTATATACCTTTTTCTATGCCTACCTGCTATGTAAATATTTGCCTATGTCAAACGTTGGAATTCTGTAATTTTTCCATTTCTTAACTTTCAGTCAACATAAATTAAACTCCCAATATAAGTATTTTTTATCCCAAATCAAAAAATAAGAAGATAGTAAAATCCATTTATTGTGATATAAAAACATTATTATTATCGTTCTAAATAAACGACCGCACGCCTATGATACGTCATGAAATTACAAAGGACGCGCCGACCAAAGGTTTTTATGCTATTTAAACTGACTTCAGATAAAGTATACTTTCTCGATGTTCTTGAAACAGCAACAGTTGTCCCTGTATTAAAATAAGTGACCCTTGCTCCGTATATAATTACCGACAGATATTAAGAAAAATGTTTTTTATTTTTAAACTTCATGAAGCCCTCTAGGAAAAAATGTTACATAGAAGATCCCTCTTAAAATGCGGTCCTGTGCATGAAGTTTCGTTTTCGGTCACGACTTGTGAATCACCCTGTATTAGTAAGCAAACCTATGCAATAGCAGTCGTAGTATAACATTGGAATGGCTGAAAATACATGTTAAAGTAAAGAAAAGGCTACTCCATGCACTTTGGGCATTGGCGTGCCACAAGGCTCAGTCCTGGGTGCAATAGTTTTCCTGCTTATTGAGGAACTGCAGGATAACATCAGGATAGAGTTGAGCTCAGCGCATGGTTTCAGCGCAATAGGTTGATGCTGAATGAGAACAAGACGGTCATAATAAGTTATAAAATTCAGCGATCACTTCCAAGTGCAATGAGCAGTAATTTCCAGATTACTCAGTCTGTCAAACTGCTGGGTACCTTTTTCGACACAAAACTGTCTTTCTGCGATCACATAGACCACGTGTGTAGGCATCTTAATCAAGCATTTTACACAGTCCTACAACTGAAAATCATTTTCGATCAAAAGGATCTATTGAATGTGCCTTGCCTATACTCATACGTCATACAACATAATGGCGTGGGGAAGGATTAGAGTGAGTGTTTGTCTCTCAAAAACTAATCTTCTCGCCCAGTTTTTCAATGCAATAATATACTGACTTTGTGTCCGTTAAAGCAAATCAGAACATTTTCACAACTTTAGAGTATCATCACTCATACCAGACTATCTTCTAGCCATACAAAATCACATTACATCGCATTTTAAGCAGTCACCATATTATATTGTGTGATCTTATTTGATGAACAACCTATTTACCTTAGAAAAATAGAACATTATAATAAATTCAAGGACAGTGTGGAATTATTTTTGCAGAGCAACTGCTTTTATTTAACAAACGAATATTTGGATGCCGAATTCTAAGTACTTATAAGTATACAAGTATATCTGTATAATGTTTGCCTTTTTAAAGCGTTTTTTTTTGTACTTTATTTATGACGTTCCATGTGCACTGTTGCGTCGTTTGGTTAAATAAAATACATACATACATTGTGACATAACACCCAACACCCTAGACATACAATAACCACTTAGTAGTCGTTTTGAAGTCGTCAAACGGTTTCCGAAAGCGCTAATCCTGAGACAAACGGAATTACCATATTTTTACAAGCACATCGAAAGCAAGTGCAGAAGACGTCATGTTCGTGGAGCGAGTTGAAACGCTTTACATCAAAACTATAATATCTCTATCTAACAAGCTTTCATTTGAGGTATAAAAGTTACAACTAACTCAAGTACAAAGACATAAAATTAAAAAAAGATGAGTAAAGTTGTAGGAACGATAATTACGTAGGATAAACAAAGGCTTTCATTTTAATTACAGTTTTATTTAATTACATTTCCTTTAGTATTTTACAGATTCTGCTCAAATTGTAATCCCCTGTTACGAATACACACATTGACTGAAAACTGGCTCTGAGACCCCGTCGGTCTTATTTTTCGGGGGTTTAGAGCTTCTTTATCAGCCCAGTAATGAGCATTATGGTAGTTAGTGATCCCATCCTTATAAAACTTCGAATCATCGGTCCACATAATTTCCTTAAAATAGTCTGGATCTTCTGTAACATGTACCTGCAGAAATCTAATCGTCATACAAAATCACATTACATCGCATTTTAAGCAGTCACCATATTATATTGTGTGATCTTATTTGATGAACAACCTATTTACCTTAGAAAAATAGAACATTATAATAAATTCAAGGACAGTGTGGAATTATTTTTGCAGAGCAACTGCTTTTATTTAACAAACGAATATTTGGATGCCGAATTCTAAGTACTTATAAGTATACAAGTATATCTGTATAATGTTTGCCTTTTTAAAGCGTTTTTTTTTGTACTTTATTTATGACGTTCCATGTGCACTGTTGCGTCGTTTGGTTAAATAAAATACATACATACATTGTGACATAACACCCAACACCCTAGACATACAATAACCACTTAGTAGTCGTTTTGAAGTCGTCAAACGGTTTCCGAAAGCGCTAATCCTGAGACAAACGGAATTACCATATTTTTACAAGCACATCGAAAGCAAGTGCAGAAGACGTCATGTTCGTGGAGCGAGTTGAAACGCTTTACATCAAAACTATAACACCGGCCCTGGACGTCTTTCGGGAGCATGAATATCAACTCCGAGCTTTGCTGGGTCGGCGAGCTGTCATCTTATCATTTTATATATAGTTGGAACGATGGCTTTACACGATCTGAGCGTGGTACTTGACCTTTCAGGCTGTTGTTGGAATACACCATACAGCAGCGGAAAAAACAAGTGAACTTTCACCTGGAAGGCAGATAAATATAGAATTTATATTGTAATTGCTGATTTTTAATCTATAATTTGCAAAAGGCTATCGTGCTGGCTGAATTCTTCGTTATAGACAGTCACACCATCATATATGGCTTCACTTGGCGACCAGAAAAACATAGAGATTGATCATTCAAAACCTTATTATTATACCATTAACAAAATTATGCAATTCGTGTATTGTAAATGGTATAGTTTCTGATATTTTCAAACTGTCGAAAGTTATGTCGCTCTTTCAAATTATACATCTATTCCAGTTATTCCCCTACTTGCTAAGGTACTTGAGATTCTTTTGAAAGTCCAGCTGATTGTCCATTTTAGATGCAACCACTTATTTACTGACTGTCAATTCGGCTTTAGGGCAGGTAAGTCTACATCTCTAGCTATCGACAGCTTCGTCGAGAAAATAAATGCGGCTTTTGAAAGTGGTGCTCATCGCTTAAATGATTTGTTTGGCCTTACTAAGGGCTTCGATCGTACCCAACATGACATTCTTATGTAAAAATTGTCGCATTACAAGTTCCTTGGTAGTAACATTAGGTTCTTGACATCTTATTTGAGCAACAGACAGCAGTTTGTAATCTACAACAATGCTACCTCCAGTACATTGACAGTTTCAAGTGGCATCCCACAGGGTTCTGTGCTGGGTCCTCTTAACGTACATAATTGTAATTGTAATTTAAACAAAAACCTTTTGCCGATGCCACAACAATGCTCTGAAGTATCAAATCGACTGATCTACTTTTCTCTGCGAATATTGTATAATAAATTTAGAAAACGGTCTTTTAGTAAGTGAACGGACACTAACTTAATCCTTCAAGGACACAGTGGATGGTAATAAGTCAATACCATACACACAGTAAAATTTTTGGGTGTCAGTGGGAGGAAAATGTAAACAGTATTCTCAGGGAATTATCCAAGATCATTTATTCAATTGGGAATCTGAAAAGCTGTGTCTCACGTAACTTTCATGAGTTCGACATTTGTAAACGTCGTCTACAAAGAACTAAAAACTACTATGGAATGTTTATAATGTTCTTCCTGAGGCATTCAGAATGCCTGCAAGTATAGGATAAACACGTACATGATCAAGAAAGGAATAATAGCATAAAAATACAAGTTAAAATTACGGAAATGTTTTCTAAACAAACATACAGAGGTAAACTATAATCAATACAAGAAACAGAGAGAAAAAGTGAAAACTATGGTGAAAGACAGTAAAAAGAAAGTAAGTAGTGAACAGGGATAATGGATCGAGATGCAGTTATGACACATCAAAACACCGAAGATACAGAAGGAGAGGAGATAACAATAGACGAGGTCACAGAAGCATCAAAGAAACTTAAAAATGGAATAGATAAAATAACAGAGGAAATGTTGAAAAACTGCAATTAGAATACTACATTGTCTCTTCACAAAAACATATAGACAACAGGTTGATTTTTACACTTTTCAAGAAAGGAGACAAGAAAGAAACGCTGCTGTCTACAGTACTCAAGGCCTATGAACACATAAAACTAAGAAAGTTAATAGAGCCGACATTGTCTGAAACAGAATGTGGCTGCAGAAAGGGAAGAAGTACTCAGGATCACATATATATTTAGTATTAAAAACTTGATAATTAAATTTTTACCAAAAAGAAAACCAATGTACATTGCCTTCATGGATATCTTTTGATAGAGTTTCACGAGTTAAAAGAGAATTTGCTGAGAATAAATGTTCGTGTAAAATTGGTAGCACTGATCATGAGTATATACCAAAAGACTAACAACCGAGTAATATCAAGAAATATGATGTCAGAAGAATTCGCTACTTCAGAGGGAGTACGTCAAGGCGGAGGGCGTAGTCCCCTATTGTTTATACTATTTATGGATGATCCGATAAGACAATGTAGGCAAAGAACAAAACCAATTTTTGTAGGATGCAGGAAGAGGCAAAAAAAGGAATTAGCAGAGTGTGCATTTGCAGATGATTTGGTGTTGGAAGTTTACAGGAAAAACAGTTGGAACACAGCACTTGAAGATAATGGTATGAAACTAAATAAACTTAAAACTAAAGTTGTGGCTGCGTCAAGTGAAAAACTCAATATGGACGTAAGAATAGATAATTAAAAATGACAACAGGTGCACTCCTTTAAATATCTGGGAGCTATATTGGAACCTAACGGCAGAAATCAGATGGAAATTTCTGAAAGGATAGGAAAGCCAAACAACTTGTACTAGGTACGCGACGAGTAAAGGTTTTATCAACAAAAAGAGGTGTCCAAGAAAACAAAAACAATATATAGACCTAGATTGACATATGCGAGTCCTGGGTTCTATCGCAACAACAAAAAAGTAAACTTCAGGCAGTTGAAATGAAATACTTGAGACGAGTTAAATGGACAAAATAAGAGACTATAAGAACGGAGTTAGAGACAGAATCCATACTAGAACACATAGAAATGAAGCAGCTCAGATGGTGGACATTTGCAAAGAATGGGTGACAACATACCGGTGAAACAAGAGAGTAAAGTACTAGGAAAAAGGAGAAGGGGTAGGACACAAAGAACACGAGAGAATACCATAGAACAGATATTGATGAAAAGAGGAACGGATTGGAGAGGAGTTAAGAAACTTGCTTTATACAAAAAAGAATGGACTAAATTCATGTACAAATAATAGTAGGTTTTGTAATGTTTTGTTTAACCCTACACCATTTAGGGTAAATGGGATTTTGATCATATATACATTATAAAGAAGGTTTTTTTTATAACATTTTTGAGTAATAACTTTTCGGATCTTTTGTAATGGTGTTCATTCATTCGTGTTCATTTACTTTCACTCTGTTTGTTAATTTGTCCGGATGTGCTTGTTCTATAGTATTTATTTTTAAGTTCATATCATGCATATTGCAGTTTTTCTGTTAATGTTGTCTTTTACAGTTTTCAGTTAACGTTCTTTTCAACAAATTTTAAAGTTTTGTGAATTTATCCTTTTGTATTCTAACTTCTACATTGGCCTGTGTAAGCACGCAAGCGTACTGAGCACCAACAATGAAACGAAATCAAAAACTGAAAAGATATGTTTCAGATGTTACATCTTATCACTTCCTGGCAAACCTCGGACGTCTAAAGCGCTCCTAGTGGTCCGTGATGTGTCAAAACGGGTATCTCCTAATCTTCTGATGATCCACTATCCATAACGCCAAGCGAATAGCCAAACGCAGTTGTATAAATTAAGCGAAGCCTGTATACAACACCCCTTTATGACCCACCACTGGCTACTGGTAGCACCCTGTGTTCGATTCAATTGTGCCGGTGTGTTCCTGAACACGACGATTGGGACGAGTTAAATCCGCTTTATAGTAGTGTCTGACTGCCTCTAAATTGTTGCACTACTGACAGCTGATTTAATTTGCCCGCCGAGATTTATCACCTGCGAGCTATCCCTCGGTGATCTTCAATACTGTTAAAATATAGATTTTCTTGTTTGTCTCTCTACACCTCTCAATTATCTTCATTCCGGCACTTTAGAAAAATGGACCGAGCGCCGGGCTGCTTCTTGGGTTATTTTGGGAAGCAAATTGTGATTTTCGTGTTGTTTTACAGCAAGTATACTAAGGGGCGATTTCACCATTTTACAAACCATTATTCTGCACCTATAGGGTACGAGTACTAAACAGTCCGTCAAATATACCTAATCAGTCTCAAGATCTCTCCATCAAATTTTTGGCAGCAAAGAGCATCAAAGTATTCAAAACAAAACACTGTACAATATGAAGTGGCAGCTTGACATTGAAATGTTTTCAGTTTATTAAATATTATGAAATTATATAAAACTGAGCCAAAATTTAAAAAAAAAACATTTTTTTCAGTTTAGCTGAAGGTTTCTCCATGTTTATTGCAACTTTTGTAATCCATATGTGATTATATTAACTCGACATCACCTACTGGGTGTTAATAGTTTATCCTACATTTGCAAACTTGCACTTCCAAATTCTTACATGAAAAAGCCTTATCACTCAAATTTTTGTTACGCGTTGCGTTTCAACACATCCATACACTTCTTTCCAATTCGTCAACGACATTTTGACACCACCGGTTCGATAAAAAATGCAATTTTCTGTAAATATCTCCTAGTAATGAAATGTACAAATTATGTAAATCATATCTCTATCTAACAAGCTTTCATTTGAGGTATAAAAGTTACAACTAACTCAAGTACAAAGACATAAAATTAAAAAAAGATGAGTAAAGTTGTAGGAACGATAATTACGTAGGATAAACAAAGGCTTTCATTTTAATTACAGTTTTATTTAATTACATTTCCTTTAGTATTTTACAGATTCTGCTCAAATTGTAATCCCCTGTTACGAATACACACATTGACTGAAAACTGGCTCTGAGACCCCGTCGGTCTTATTTTTCGGGGGTTTAGAGCTTCTTTATCAGCCCAGTAATGAGCATTATGGTAGTTAGTGATCCCATCCTTATAAAACTTCGAATCATCGGTCCACATAATTTCCTTAAAATAGTCTGGATCTTCTGTAACATGTACCTGCAGAAATCTAATCGTCTTGTAGGTTCGCCCTCTTGAATCACATGCACAGGCGTGTAGTGATAAGGGTATAATCTTGCTATGCACAGTAAACCATACTTTGTATTGTGATATACCCAACTGAGCAGCCACAATGCGCGTAGTCGTAGTAGGGTCTTCCTGAAACACACGAAGGATTTCCTCTTCATCTTCAGGAGGATAGACTCGGGGTCGACCAGCATCACTATGTTGCCTTTGAACACGTCCGGTTTGGCGGATGCGCCGATACACAGAGTCAAACACAGTAACATGAGGTGTTCGCCAGCTAACAATTTTGTTCTCCAAGAATTAGGCATAGCTTTGTTACATTTTATGACGAACTGTCATGCTAATTTTCGGGTCTCGTATGGTGTCAATCCATAATAAATATCAGCGGCTTCCTTTAAATAACTTGCTAAAGCTTCTTCTTCTTCATCAGTGAAAACTTGCCTATTTTTAATGTATCCCACTGAGTCCAAAGTTAATTCTACTCTCGTCAAGTTCGGATTACGTTCCAATTTCTCCATTAGTTTCGCCATATAACGATGTAATGTCTTATAGGGAATGTCAAATTGTTTTGAAGTTACATTAATACTTTTTGTGTCAAAAATTATTAGATGACAAGCTCTTTCTAGGTGTCTTTTTGGTGGATCAGCTCGTTCAGTCCTTCTTTTATAGGTCCTCATTGTACTGTAACAAAATGAATATTAAAACACGAATAAAAGGTTAATGTACTAGATATTTTACAGTTCAAATTATATTGGGGTTGGTTGACTAACTATTCAACCAGCCCCGAAAGAAGTTAGTCTATCAACCCCAGATGCCATTTTAAGTTTCAAGGGCATGGGTTACCTAAACACTGCCATCACCTTAAGAAATAATACATGAAACATTATCAATATGCACTCACGAAACACTCTGATTAATGGGCAAATGGTTAACATAAAATGTCAGAAGGTAAAATATGCAATATGAATCAGTTGATGAGTCAATTCCTTGAGGTAGGGTAAAACAGCAAAACCAGGTCTGGAATTTGAAATGGTGTTTACCATATTATTGGCAGTTACAGGAATATTATTTGCATTATTACTATTTGACAAAGGGAATTGGAAGGAGACCTGAACAGGATTTCGTTGATCAAATACTTGTTGATGAACAGCTTTGATAGCTTCCGTAGATTTGAAGTATGGAAAATACTGTCAGAGATGCGAATTACCCTTGTTGTCATTTGTTTCAGCAAATTGATCTTGATACCTAGTTTGTGGTAAGACTTAAAGTTTAGGAACCGTCCTGAAGACATAGGTTTTTTCCAAAACCACTCTACCAATAAACTGTTGTTGTTGTTGCGGATGAGACTTGTTTTGATCCTCCTTTTCGATGGTGAATTGGATATAAATATTAAAGTCTTCAACAATACTGTCTACACCTCCAGCTGGAAGACACGCAATACTGTCGTCCACATATTTTTTATAAAAGAAGGTTATAGGGTAGTACCAGAACAACAATATCAAGCAAGGCATTCATTACACATTCTGTCAAAATTGGTGACAAAACAGATCCCATTGGGTAACCATGTGCCTGTGAATAAGTTTTGTTGTTGAAAGAAAAATAGTTGTTGTGAAAAGGAAATTCTATAATGTTGATGAAGGATTCAAGAGTTATGTTGCAACATTGACTTACCTGATCCCAATGGTCGTTGAAAGTTCTAATACATGCATCCATATAGATACTAATCGGCAATTACGTGATCGAATGGTGTTTATATAACATATTAACTATACGGTGGCAAATGTATATCGTTTTAGGTAGCGCACTGCTCCTCATCTGCCTGTCTTCACTGCATACAAATATTAAGTGATAATTACACCGTAGATGAACATATTTCCTGGGCTTTCTAGGTTCTCAGAATCATAGACTCGTAAAATATTTCTCCCAGAGACTCTTCATTACGAAGATTGCTGTTTTTATCGCCTCTTTATTACGACTTTTTTATGCAGCGTTATTTATAATCGTCCTTTATATATTCTTACTTTTATCGTTGTTGCAATTAGAAAACCAGAGGCTTTAATTAAAAATGCTTACAGCTTCCTTTCCCCGCGTTCATAAAATGTAATGAAAGCTATGAACAAACATCCCCGATTTATTATACTCAAAATGAAACTATGTTATCTTTATCCTCTATTCCGTCCTTCAACCTATTGATACAGGTGTATTGGATTACCACCAATTTCTACGAGTAGTCGGTAATTTTTACTGTTAATCAGGTTCGTATTGATCCGTTCGATCTTCCCAGGTAGGCTTTGTTGGGAAAACGCAGTTGCCTCACACAATTACCTCTAAATGAATAATCGAAAGATGCATGGAAGTAAAGCAATAAAGTTGTTCCCACCTATAACGAAGGTTACTGCAAGATATGAATGAAATGTTTGTTAATGTTGATAGCTACTATGCAAGTCTATTAGATAATGTTGAAGTTTGCATGACAGAAGCTGCAGTCAAGACAACAATTTATAAAAGGAAAAACCCAACACCTTGATTCTCACAGACGATCAAGGATTCTATATTGAACATAGATTTCAATTTTGAAGCAGTTCTTGGAGATTGAAAGAAAAATTACAAAATCAAAATTGATGACAGTAAAAATAATAGCAAACAGATGTGGAAAACGTCGAAAAACATTGTTTCTCCTATTAAAAGAAATACATTATCTAAAATGAAGTTCGACGATGGGATAATGACAAATGGAAAAATAATAGCAGATCGAATGAATACCTACTTCATAGAAACTGTCAACGACATTGTAAGATCAATTACTGTCGGTAATCCCAACCAATGTCCCATTAGATCAGATTATAATGCATCATTCAGTTAGTAAAATAAACATTAAAATATATCAAAGCTGAACTCAAATCGAAATAAGAGTGAGATTTTATCAAAAAGGGTGCTTAGTGAATGATTTGATATTATTGAAACAAGAATATTAATTATGATATGGCGAATTTCCAACAAAACTGAAGTGTTCTACAATAACTACTTTTTCTAAAGTTAAGAATTCTGAGTTGTACACCAATATGCGGCCAATAAATGTTCTGCCAGATGTTGAACAAGTCTTTGAAGAGATTGCTTACGAACAGATAATCAATTTATGGAGGGAAATAAAAATTTAACCAAATTTAAACTGGGTTCGCGAAGAAACACTCAACTGAAGCGGTAATATAAATGGTTTCAGCTAACTGGAGGAGATGCATGGGCAATAGGAAATATACAGTGACAGTGCTTTTGCACCTCAAAAGGGTGTTTGAAACTATAAACAGGGATAAATTACTTACAAAGCTGCATCACTACGGATACAAAGGATGTACAAAACTACTAAATAGACAGAAGTCAAAGAAACGAAAATCGGATCTATATACAATATCGAGCTCAAAAAATATTTCTGTTGGTGTACCGCAAGGTCCACTACTATACTAAGTGACATATAAATCCGAACACCTAGTTTAAATGGTTTTATTTTAATAAAAGTTGGTGCATGTATTTATCTTACTGTAAATAACAAGTGAAAAAATTTTCAGCCTTATCAGTTGGACATTCCGGTTTTTATACTGCTTTTTTTTAATTCACTAACGCTCTAAAAATGAATATTTCAGCCGCAGTAAAGAATCAACGTTGGCGGATTTTGGTTCTTGACATCCTTTACGATCGGTTACGATGCCTAGAGTACGGAGACCTGTACGATTTCGTCAACTTAGTGAGTTTGATAGGGGCCGTATAGTGGGACTTCGGGAAGCTGGACTTTCTTTTCGGGCAATTGCAGTTAGAGTGCAAAGAAGTGTAGACACTGTGGTTAGGTGTTGTCAGGCATGGCTTCGAGAAGGCCGTACGCAAAGAGCAAGGAGCATTGGACGCCGCCGTAGAACAACAGACCGTGAAGATCGCCGCCTAAGATTATTGGCCTTAAGGGACCGTTTCTCCACTACCAGGTCCATTGCAAATGAATGGTTAGCAGAACACGGAAGACCTATTGGTATAACGAAGTGCTTACCGACGAATGAGAAGTTTTGGCTTGTTTTCATACCGGCCACACTGGGTCCTCCCTTTAACTCGAGAACACCGACGTAATCGCCTTGAGTGGTGCAGACAACGGTCACTCTGGGATCAGGAATGGAACAGTATTGTCTTTAGTGACGAGTCTCGATTTTGTTTAGGCATGCACGATGGTCGTGCCAGGGTTAGAAGGCGACGTGGTGAAAGGAGGAATCCACAGTTTTTCGTTGAAAGACATGTTCATCACACTGTTGGAGTTATGGTTTGGGGTGCTATAGCTTATGGTTCCAGGTCACCATTAATCTTCATCAGAGGTAACATGAACGCGCAGCGTTATATCCACGAAGTTCTAGAACCCCATCTTTTACCCTATCTTGACACCCTGGCAGATCCAACTTTCCAACAAGATAATGCCCGACCACATGTTGCAAGAGTCACAATAGACTTCTTTCAACATAATGATGTCACACTGTTACCATGGCCATCAAGATCTCCCGACTTATCCCCAATTGAGCACGTGTGGGGTATGATGGGTAGGAGATTGCTCAATTTGCAACGTCCTCCTCAGACTCTAGAAGCACTTCGAGAGGAGTTGGTGGTTGCCTGGAATGAGATACCACAGGAGGACATTGACCACCTGATCAGAAGCATGCCTAGGCGCGTTGGAGAATGCGTAGCACATCAGGGTGCATCCTCACATTATTAAAGGTCAAAGGGCTTTAAAGCAGTGCAATCATTTTGAAGTTTTTATCATTTACTTATTATGCTTCATTAAGTACTTATACAAAATTTTATTAAAATAAAACCATTTAAACTGGGTGTTCGGATTTATATGTCACTTAGTATAAATATGCCGATCGCACCCAGTACGTGTTCTCAAAGAATCGACCAAAAACTTCCCGAATACTGCAACTCGATATCCCTTTCCGTTCCGAAAATATCGAGATTTGAATGTGGATAAAATTTTTCATGTTCCAAATCAACTGTCCACCAGTTTATTTTACATATTTTCATTTACTGCTTACATTTTTTCAAACAGCAGAATAACTTTTTAGGGTACAACTGATAGACACCCAAGAGAATCATAACACGTCTTTAAAAGATGCAACTGAAGAGCGAACAGTCAACTTAAAAACTTGAAATACGTAGTAATCCTGCAGCCAAGCCGTTGAATGAAATAAGATACGTAATATAAGCTTGTCAGGCGTAGCGTTATTAATAATCCCACGGACTTCCGCCGTCTTCTGGGACAAGAAAAAATATGGAAATACAGGTACACAGTTGGTCAGCGAACCGGTCTCCAATGATCTCGAACAGTGGCGCCGAGCCGCGTCAGCCGCTTTTTTGTACTAACCCAAACGAAGGTAAACGTAAATAGTTGCTCAAACTGTTAGTTAGTGGTTGCATCTCACAACTTGTGACCCGTCAACGCAGTGGCTACAAAATACCGACGCCTAATATTCGACAGACACACAAAAGCAGTGATGCGATCCATAATAATAATAGTTATAGGATACAGCTTAATCCAAAGTAATTTCCAGCAAATTCAATACACTGATCCATCCGCCAAAACCAGTCCTTAAACCAGCTCTGCCAAGTGCGGCACACTCGCTGTCTCAAGAACTCAGAAGGTCCTCATCGGTAGAAAATTGTTTTCCTTTTAGCTTCATTTTCATATGCGGAAACAGTGCAAATTCGCAGGGAGCAAGATCTGTAAGGAAGGTGCTGAATAAGTTTCAGTCTAGCAGAGGTCAAAGACCCGGTGCACGCTTTGGCGCGATGACGTGGAGAATTGTCTTGGTGGAGGTACCAAGTGTCAATTTTTTGCTTTGTCCGCAGGTTTTTCATAGACTCTATGACTTTAGGCAAGCACTGTTCCGTGTACCACTTAGCTGTGACTGTCTCCTGTCTGTCTAAAACGACACGCTCCACAATCCCGCTCGAATTGAAAAATACAGCTATCATAAAACAAAGAGATGCAGCACTGCAAAAATTTAAAAAATCAAAGCTTCAATCAGACTGGGTAGATTATAAACATTTAAGAAATTTTACTTTATCGTTGATAAGAAAAGAGAATGCATAGAATCTTTTGAAGGTGACTCCAAAAAACTGTGGTCAGTTTTAAAAAGTTTTAATATCTGTTCTACAAAAAATAATGAAATTCCACAGTCTTTATCAGAACCTGATGATATTAATAGCTTTTTTGCTGATTTTCTACAAAATAAATCTAACTGTTCGGAAAAAAATAAATTTTATAAAAACAATGCCTTTAAAAATAACTTAACCTTTAACTTTAAATTAGGAGAAATAACAAATAGATGCAGCACTGCAAAAATTTTAAAAATCAAAGCTTCAATCAGACTGGGTAGATTATAAACATTTAAGAAATTTTACTTTATCGTTGATAAGAAAAGAGAATGCATAGAGTCTTTTGAAGGTGACTCCAAAAAACTGTGGTCAGTTTTAAAAAGTTTTAATATCTGTTCTACAAAAAATAATGAAATTCCACAGTCTTTATCAGAACCTGATGATATTAATAGCTTTTTTGCTGATTTTCTACAAAATAAATCTAACTGTTCGGAAAAAATTAAATTTTATAAAAACAATGCCTTTAAAAATAACTTAACCTTTAACTTTAAATTAGCAGAAATAACAAATAGATGCAGCACTGCAAAAATTTACAAAATCAAAGCTTCAATCAGACTGGGTAGATTATAAACATTTAAGAAATTTTACTTTATCGTTGATAAGAAAAGAGAATGCATAGAATCTTTTGAAGGTGACTCCAAAAAACTGTGGTCAGTTTTAAAAAGTTTTAATATCTGTTCCACAAAAAAATATTGAATTTCCACAGTCTTTATCAGAACCTGATGATATTAATAGGTTTTTTGCTGATTTTCTACAAAATAAATCTAACTGTTCGGAAAAATTAAATTTTATAAAAACAATGCCTTTAAAAATAACTTAACCTTTAACTTTAAATTAGCAGAGATAACAAATAGATGCAGCACTGCAAAAATTTACAAAATCAAAGCTTCAATCAGACTGGGTAGATTACAAGCATTTAAAAAATTTTACTTTATCGTTGATAAGAAAAGAGAATGCATAGAACCTTTTGAAGGTGACTCCAAAAAACTGTGGTCAGTTTTAAAAAGTTTTAATATCTGTTCTACAAAAAATAATGAAATTCCACAGTCTTTATCAGAACCTGATGATATTAATAGCATTTTTGCTCATTTTCTACAAAATAAATCTAACTGTTCGGAAAAAATTAAATTTTATAAAAACAATGCCTTTAAAAATAACTTAACCTTTAACTTTAAATTAGCAGAAATAACAAATATAAACCAAATTTTAAACAACATAAAAAGTAATGTAACCGGGATAGATGATATTTCGCCCTTAATCTTAAAATATTGTAGTCCGTACATAGATAAGTATATAACACATATTATAAACTGTTCCATTAAATCAAGCTACCATCCCGACAAGTGGAAAATCTCCAT
Organism: Acanthoscelides obtectus; assembly: GCA_963669975.1. Classification (NCBI taxonomy): domain Eukaryota; kingdom Metazoa; phylum Arthropoda; class Insecta; order Coleoptera; family Chrysomelidae; genus Acanthoscelides; species Acanthoscelides obtectus. The sequence continues at coordinate 49,817,873 of CAVLJG010000007.1, read as the reverse complement.
AGGCAAACCATTACCAAAAATAACTAATCCATCAAGTTTTAACGAACTTCGTGTGATAAATATACTTCCTGCTTTGTCAACGATATTTGAAAGAGTGCTGTACGAACAAATTTATGACTTTTGTATGATTAACAATATTATTCCTGGTACTCAGTGTGGTTTTCGTTAAAATTTTGGTACATCAGTGGCTCTAACAAACGTACTCGATGACATATTAAGAGCAAATGATAAAAAGATGAGTTCAGGTTTGGTACTTCTAGACTTTTCAAAAGCTTTTGATACCATTAATCATAAATTGTTGGTAGCTAAACTTCAGTACTATGGCTTTAATAAGGAAGCATGTTTGCTTTTAAAATCATATTTGACAGGAAGGTATCAGTCGATTCAATCAAATGACACATTCACAGACAAAGCGGAGATCATATCGGGAGTTCCTCAGGGATCAATATTGGGCCCCTTGTTATTTTGAATTTATACATCTGATATCCTTACATCTTTAAAGTTTTGTAAAGTTCAGGCCTTTGCGGATGACACCCAGGTTTATGGTTTTTTTGATATTGAGCATTACAAATTGTATAAATGAGGACATTAACACCTCTCATTAGGTCACAACTTAAAACTTAATCCGGAAAAATCGCATGTAAGGGCATCCCGGTCAATGAGGTAAAATCATCGTTCAAAAATCTTTTGGTCCATGCAAATCGCTGTATTAACTCTGAAGGAGGAAATTTTGGATAAAATAAGTTCGATTTTTCGAAAAAAAAAATTTTGTTGATTTTTTTCTTCATCCTGTTTACTTCGCGACATACCTTGTATATGTACACTGCACATATGTGACAATTTATTAGTCTAATCGTACTAGCAAAATTCCCCGAAATAATTGTACAGTCTGGTTTTATTGGTGCAAGTTGTTCAAGGGGGTATTTAAAACATGGACGCATAAAATGGGTTCATCAACTTTTGCGGGAAAACTTTTTGACAACAAAGAATGAGAAAATGCGTTTTTCGAGATCCAATCGAAAGTATTGACTGGAACGGAAAAACTTTCCATAGAAGATTTTTAGGCATTTATAAAACCTACAAAATGCGATAACACGTAAAAAGATCCGACCAATAGCAAAAGTGTTATGGATGAAAAACGAGGCAAAATACAGGTTTTGGCGCTTGTTGGTAATGCGACAATTTCACTTGAAATTATTGAAATCCGTAAGATTCATACTTCTAAAAAACAACAGCAAAGAGGGTATTTCTAGTTGCATATCCCGAAATACCTGTCTTCCTTCCATCACTACTAGTTTACTGAGCAATATACAGGGTTCGTTCGAAGTGCCTTTTATAGCAAGACACACGTGTTTACCTTGCCGATATGAATCGCAAACCATTTCGGAAGATAAATGTTATTTTTATGCGAAAAAAGAAGGGAATCATTTCAAACATTTCATATTTGTGAGTAATTGAACAAATGCGCTACGATATTCGAAAAACATACGTTACTATAAACATTTTTTAACAAAACGGATGTGTCTATCATCGTTTGTTGAGAATTACTCGCATATACGAAATGTTTGAATTTGTTTAGAAGAAAAAACGTAACCCTTCCTTTTTTTTTGCATAAAAATAACATTTATCTTCCGGAATGGTTTGCGATTCATATCGGCAAGGTGAACTAGTATATTTTGCTATAAAATGCCCTTTGAACTAACCTTGTATATTTTGCTCAATAAACTAGTAGTGATGGCCGAAAGACAGGTGTTTGGAGACAAACAATTAGAAATTCTCAAAAACTGCTTAACCAATCGACTCCAATTTTGTCGTGTTTATTTAGAAGCAAGAATCCTACGAATTTAAAAAAATTCAAATATCTGCGAGAAACCATAAATTTTTTGCTGTCAGTCGGAACCTTTTACGTGTGGTCTCATTTTGTAGGTCTCATAAATATCTAAACATCTTATACCAAGAGTTTTTTCCTTCCTGCCAACACTTCCGATTGAATAAAAAAAAACACGTTTTCTCATCCTTTGCTGTGGAATAAAAAGTTTTCCCACAAAAAATGGTGTACCCATTTTATGCGTCCATGTTTTGAATACCCCCTTGAACAACTTTACAATAAACCACACTTTACAATCATTTCGCAAACCAGGGGTATTTTCGTCTAATATGATCAGACTAAATAGAAAGAACTAACGACTGGCATAGCTGTTCATTTAATGCGGAATCCAAAACAAATCTATTATTGTATAATGTTAGAATTTGAATGTAAGTTCCTTGAACTGAAGTAACTTTAACTAGAAATTTAGATTTCAGGCAAAATGGGTTAGATGTTTTGGTTTGACTTTCGAGCTAACCCAAAGATAATCCTTTGTCTCAAAACTATCTCGTAAGGTCAAAAAACAATTAGTTATTGAAACATGCTTTTGCTCCTGTTTAACAGGAACGTCAAAGTCAATTTGCAATACAAGAATACACAGAAACACAGTGTCAAGTGCCGGTTGGGCAAGAATATCCACCTTCTAAAACACATGTCATCCCAACCTGCCTGTTGGCTAGGATTTTCATCTTCATACGTGGGCCGGCTAGTACCTTCATTCTTTCAAATAATCAGCAGCTGATCATTAAGTGGCCTCAAAGGTTCATTCACGAGCTCGTTTCTCGTTCCCACACGGCGAGGCAGCTGGCGGCCGTATTATGATAATCTCCGCGATCGGATGGCTTTATTGGTCAGCGGCGGCGCCGATTTCAAGCGGAATTTAACGATCATATACAGGGTGACCCAGAAGTCGACGTCAAGCCGAAACCGGGTGATAGGCAAAGTCATAACAGCTATCAGAAAAATATTTAAAAAAATTTTATGTATGTGTTTTGAAAATTATAAGTCTTTGAAAAAAATATAGAAATTTCACACCCTACGGCAGTCTGTCAACTCCTGTTACTACAAATATTAACTTTTTTGGATTTTATTTTTACAATGTAATGATGAATAATTCATCTTCAAACTGGTGTCTCAACCTTACTGCCAACTTTTCTCGTTCAGGAAAAATTGCCACTTATTTCCCAACCAAGTATTCCAAAGTAAAACTTTGCTCAAGTTTAACTGGCCGTACTGGAAAAAATGTACTACGAGAGTTTGGCAAGTAACCTTAAAAGTTGGCGCATTTAATAACGATTCCAAAATGGTATAACACTTAGAAGATTACTCGTTAACTTATGCACAATTTTTATTTGAAGAAAAACTGATGACAATTTTTCAAAATTTCCTAATTAAACAGCGATTATGAAAACGGACAAGGACCCTTAAGGATAACCGTTTGAACAACAGTGGGCATCAAAATGCTGCTGACGATCATTTACCTTTACAGCAAATGCTCAAACTGTTTTCCTTCAGCCGCAATACACGCTCGACATCTTAAAAGAGATCGGGTTATTAAACGAGCGAATCCACGGTTATTAACAAACTCAGCTGCTTCCAATAGTCTTTGCTGTAGCTCAGCTATATTTTGAATCGGCTTGAAATACACTTTTTCTTTTACAATTCCACAGCAAAAAAAAATCTAACGGATTCAAATCTGGTGACCGGGCTGGCCACGGTATTGTACCAGACCGTCCTATCCATCTGCCTGGAAAGTTTTGATCGAGATACTCTCTCACTGAGAGTGCATAGTGCGCTGGGCAGCCATCATGCTGAAACCACATGTCCCTGTAAATACTCAGTGGCACGTCCTCCAATAAATTTTCTAAATGATTTTGCAAAAAACCTAAATAAACCTCAGCAGTCAAAGTCTCTGGGAACTCAAACGGACCGATTATTTTACCATTTAAAATTCCTGTCCAATGGTTTATCTTGAAGCGATATTGAGATTTATCTTCTCTCACCAAATGTGGGTTTGCTACGTGCCACTCGTGTAAGTTATGCAGGTTCATGTACCCATCTTTCTTAAATGTGGTCTCATCTGACCATAAAATTTTTTCAAAGAACCGTGGATCTTCCCTGTGTCTTTCTAGCATTGTGCGACAAAAAGCAACTCGGGGCTCATAATCCCGGGGCAGAAGAGCTTGAAAACGCTGTACCTGGTATGGATGGAGCACGATTTTTTGCAAGATTCTATGGGCTGGACTTTTGGGCACACCTGTTTTTAGTTCTATTGCACGCACTGAAGTACTCGGGTCTTCTTCGACAGCTCCTAGCACCACGTCTTCGTAAGGAAGGAAAAATCTTCCCTCACCGTGTGATTGGTTTGGTAGTTGGCCCTCTGAGAACAGTAAGCGGTGCACATTTGTGAACACTCGATGATCTGGATGACGAGCTGCATTCGGGTACCTCTCACAGTAAAGTCTCGCTGCAGCACTAGCGTTGCATCTGCATTCCCCATAAATGAGGTGCATGTTAGCATATTCTTGTACGGTGTACACGGACATAGCGGCACAATCACACTATCAAAGATAGTCTAAGGAAAGCAAATGTTGTTTTGAAGAGCAATTAAACAGTCCAAATCCAAATCACAAGCGATCAACAGACCAGTTCACGAATCCAAAATTAGTAACAGTACGAAATCAACATGTAAAGATGCGCAGTAAACGAAGGAGTACTGATCGGTATCAAAGTGTGCAATAGCAAGTAAGTGATGTGCTTCATCCATACCACATACAGCGTGTTCAACCTCTCCTGCACCGGGATTATGAGCCCCGAGTTGCTTTTTGTCGCACAATGTTAGAAAGACACAGGAAAGATCCACAGTTCTTTGAAAAAAATTTATGGTCGGATGAGACCATATTTAAGAAAGATGGGTACATGAACCTGCATAACTTACACGAGTGGCACGTAGCAAACCCACATTTGATGAGAGAATATAAGTCTCAATATCGCTTCAAGATAAACCATTGGACAGGAATTTTAAATGGTAAAATAATCGGTCCATTTGAGTTCCCAGAGACTTTGACTGCTGAAGTTTATTTGGATTTTTTGAAAAATCATTTAGAAAATTTATTGGAGGACGTGCCACTGAGTATTTACAGGGACATGTGGTTTCAGCATGATGGCTGCCCAGCGCACTATGCACTCTCAGTGAGAGAGTATCTCGATCAAAACTTATATGGAAACAAGGATCTTTTTTGGAAACGGCCAGTTCTTTTTTTCTTGGATTTATATAATCGTTGATTGGGATATTGAAAGTTTTGGAAGTCTATATTCGACTTGTTCCTTGAACAAGTCTCACTGTGGACACTAGGGTGTCCCAAAAAAAATGGGAGCTAATTTTTTTAAAACACATACCCTCCAATTTTTTTCATTTGACTTCAACAACTCAAAAAAGAAATATTGTGATCGGGGAACGATTGAATTTGGGTCATACCTTGAATTTGAAGGTTAATAGGGAGGCCATGTATGGATTTCAAAACCTAATTCTCATTCGACAAATTAAATACTGCTTTATTTGTATTTTATATTTCTAAGATATTCATCATTACATAATAATATAACAATAATAATATTTAATAAAGATTATATACAAAAAATATAAACACATCAATATATAACACAACAATATAATTCCTCTTCATCAAGGACATCCTGATGACAGAAAGATGTACCTAGATGGTTCAAACCACCTGTATGTGCTTTCATCATCCGAACTTACAAATGAAAAGAAAATCCTATTTATTGGAGTATAAAATACAATAAAAAAAAGACAATAATCAACCTCAATATCCCGAACAATAAATCAATCATACTATGATACAAAAACACCATTTGACAAACCTTTATCTCTTTGGTCCTATATACGTTATGTATCTTAAGTTTAGGTTATTGTTATTCTTGGGAATTTCTATTTGCCTGCTCACATTTGCACGAGTAGAATAGTTATGACTTACTTGTTTCTGTAATTTTTCATTTCTATAAATACAAGTAGATACTGTCATCACGTACAAGGTTCTAATATTACACACATCCTTTGTAAAAAGTTTATTATTATTTATCTTTCTTAAAAATAATATTAATAATATATTTCTGAATAATAATGAGTTTATCTAGAGCATTATTATACAATCCCCCCCCTACTAATATCCCATATCTAATTATAGATTCAAGAAATGTTTTATAAACTGTTATTACATTTTTTTTATCGAGAAACTCGCACTGTAGATAAAATTTATGTATTAATTTTCTAACTCAACTCGATGCATAATCAACATGCTGTCGCCACTTTAAATGTTGGTCAATAATGATTCCAATATATTTAGTTTGAGATACTTCCTTAACAGAATAATTATCATACAACATAATAGTGCTGTAATTTGTCCTGTTTTTATTGGTCAATGAAAATGTCTTAGATAAATTCAATGTTAGTTTACTCTCTTGTAACCAGTCTTTTACCATACCTAGACCATACACTGTTTTACACTTTACAACGTCCCAACTAGAACCTGCAAAGAGAAGTGCAGTATCGTCAGCATAAGAAATAGTTAAACCCCCCGGGTCCAGCTTTAGCATCTTATTTATATAAATTCTAAAAAGGAGCGGTCCCAAAACTGTACCCTGCGGGACACCAATCTTTATTATTTTTTTATTGCTCGTTATGTTATTTAGTTTTAGCAGTTGTGGTCTGTTTGAAAGATAATCCCTCAGTAAATCGTAAGCCACTCCCCTGATACCATTGCTGTGAAGAATTTCGATTAGCTTATCGTGAAAAACCGAGTCGAAAGCCTTAGCAAGCTCCAAAAAAACAGCAATACTCTTGTTGCCATTATTCAGATTATTGACTATCTCAGTTATTAATTTCTGCATAGCACCCAACATTAAACATTATTTACTAAATTGTCTTTGCAACGTTTTGTATCTACAGTCAGGATACATATAAGAAGAGCTTGTTACGAACTTGAATTATCTGTTTGATTTTGTGCATGCCGATGGTCTTCAATTGATGAAAATAAATGAAAACTGGATCTTCTTGCAGCGGCAGAGAGAGCGATGTCGACCTGGCCATTTAGCTGGGGTGGACAGAAAATTAGCCGCAAAAGAAGAAAGGATGCGTCTTAGAGATACATAGATTTACAAGAAACTTTGAACTAAGAACACACGGCCTGACACTAATCAAATTCAAATGTAATCTAACGTAAATTAAGTACGAGATATGCTGTTTTTATTATTTAAGTAACCAAAATGTAGCAATTTATTAATAAAATACAATGCAAAAAACAAAACAACAAAATTAGTACAATTGAAAAAGAAGATGGTGAACTAGTGAGTGATGATGTATACTAAGTGACATATAAATCCGAACACCCGGTTTAAATGGTTTTATTTTAATAAAAGTTGGTGAATGCATTTATCTTACTGTAAATAACAAGTGGAAAATTTTCCAGCCTTATCAGTTGGACATTCCGGTTTTTATACTGCTTATTTTTAATTCACTAACGCTCTAAAAATGAATATTTCAGCCGCAGAAAAGAAGCAACGTTGGCGGATTTTGGTTCTTGACATCCTTTACGATCGGTCACGATGCCTAGAGTATGGAGACCTGTACGATTTCGTCAACTTAGTGAGTTTGATAGGGGCCGTATAGTGGGACTTCGGGAAGCTGGACTTTCTTTTCGGGCAATTGCAGTTAGAGTGCAAAGAAGTGTAGACACTGTGGTTAGGTGTTGTCAGGCATGGCTTCGAGAAGGCCGTATGCAAAGAGCAAGGGGCACTGGACGCCGCCGTAGAACAACAGACCGTGAAGATCGCCGCCTATGATTATTGGCCTTAAGGGACCGTTTCTCCACTACCAGGTAACTCGAGAACACCGACGTAATCGCCTTGAGTGGTGCAGACAAGGGTCACTCTGTGATCAGGAATGGAACAGTATTGTCTTTAGTGACGAGTCTCGATTTTGTTTAGGCATGCACGATGGTCGTGCCAGGGTTAGAAGGCGACGTGGTGAAAGGAGGAATCCACAGTTTTTTGTTGAAAGACATGTTCATCACACTGTTGGAGTTATGGTTTGGGGTGCTATAGCTTATGGTTCCAGGTCACCTCTTATCTTCATCAGAGGTAACATGAACGCGCAGCGTTATATCCACGAAGTTCTAGAACCCCATCTTTTACCCTATCTTGACACCCTGGCAGATCCAACTTTCCATCAAGATAATGCCCGACCACATGTTGCAAGAGTCACAATAGACTTCTTTCAACATAATGATGTCACATTGTTACCATGGCCACCAAGATCTCCCGACTTATCCCCAATTGAGCACGTGTGGGATATGATGGGTAGGAGATTGCTCAATTTGCAACGTCCTCCTCAGACTCTAGAAGCACTTCGAGAGGAGTTGGTGGTTGCCTGGAATGAGATACCACAGGAGGACATTGACCACCTGACCAGAAGCATGCCTAGGCGCGTTGGAGAATGCGTAGCACATCAGGGTGCATCCACACATTATTAGAGGTCAAAGGGCTTTAAAGCAGTGCAATCATTTTGAATTGTTTATCATTTACTTATTATGCTTCATTAAGTACTTATACAAAATTTTATTAAAATAAAACCATTTAAACTGGGTGTTCGGATTTATATGTCACTTAGTATAGATATAGCAAATGAATTTTGTGAATATTTTTCAAAAATCTACCAAATGTAAAAAAAACGCGGAAAAATTAAATCATAGGTCCAGACTATATCCTCATTATATCTGGAACCGACCGATACGTCTGAAGTAAAGACAATAATCAATGAATTAAGATTAAGAAAATCTCCAGGTTTAGACAATATAACAGCATATGCTCTCAAGAGGATAAATTCCAACATCTGCGGCATACTGTCATATTTGATAAATTCTTGTATGAATAAAAGAATATTCAATACATGTTTAAAACACGCTATCGTAAAACCATTATTTCAATCTGTAGAAAGAAAAAACCCATCAACTATCGACCAATTTCCATCTTAACCAATTTTTCTAAAATATTTGAAAAAGTTTTAAAAAGACGACTCACCGAATTTGCAAAAAGATATAACTCAATAGCGGAATAGAAATATGGTTTTCAAGATGCTATTGTAAGATTATCAAGTAAAATATACGAATCTCGATATTGGCAAACCAACTGCATGTTTGTTTGTTGACTTGGCAAAGGCATTCGACTCTATTACTCATGAATCGCTTTTAACAACTTTAGAAAACTTAGGTTTCCGTGGGATAACATACAAACTTATAGAAAATTATTTGTCAAATCGAACACAGTGCATCAAAATTAATAATACATTTAGTGAACGCCATGTCGTATGAATAATAATTACAAAAAGATTGATGTAATCCAAAAATTAATTCTAAAATTGATCCTCCATAGGAAGATTACTTATTCAAGTGATTCTCTATATGTGGATTCTTAGCTATTAGATTGCAGACACATTTATTTTTATTGTGGTCTAATACATTATACGTACGTATTAAATATTCGAAATACTTGAATCATACCATTCAAAACTACCGAACAAGATTCAATAAAAATTCAATATGTATTCCACAAACGTCAAAATTCTATAACTTCATACCAGAGTCATTAAAAGTAATTAAATCAAACAGATCATTTAAAAAAGAACTAAAAAAAATGGATTTTACAACAACCAAGGTGCTCCATCTACGAAATTATAGATATGAAAAATCATTATCAAAACCAATAATATTTCACTTATACTAAAATCCATACTTTTACTTTAGTTATAATTCTCCTTGGCGCAGTGTTGTCGCCTTTGCTACGAATTTGCTATCAAGAAAACGGAGCGAAATAGCTGACCTGGGAGCACTGACATCAATAGAACATTAGCTTAAGACTGTCATAAGGTAGACACACACAGCAACGAAGTAATACTAACGTGGTTCCGCTGCTGTGCGGAGAAGAGGTAGCAGTAGAGGTTTTTTACTGGATAGGAGCCCCAGTCACCGTTAAGAGCGGTGCATACAACGAAGATCAAGAAAATACATAAAAAGACCATCATGTTCTTCCTCTGCACAAAAAAAGGAAACATATGTAAAGGGTATGAAACTTGTCTTGTCAAAGTTGACGGTAAGTAGTTTGCTGTTGAAGTATGATACAATTTTTTTAATTTGTTTTCAATTTTGTCCAGGAAGGACGATCATATATCATTACTGTGTCAAGAGCAAAAATCTAACCCCGTACGCCCCATATCTAAAGAGTGAAGTTCATTTATGTATAAGTTGAATAATATGGGTCCAAGTACTGGTCCGTGCGGCACTTCGCCGTCAACCATTTTATATTCGCTGATGGCATCATCAATTTTGACACACTGTGTTCTGTTGTTGAGACAACCAGTCATAAGCTTTGAGGGAGTTCCCCTAATACCGCTGTGCTCTAAAGTATCTAGAAGCTTTGCATGGGGACAGATTTTTTTCAAAGTTCCCGCCTAGAGATTCACGACTTGACTTGATTTTCAAGCTACTTGACTTGACTTGACTTGATATGAAGTCAAGATCAAGTCAAGTATTTGTTTTTGAAATTCAAGTCAAGTCAAGTAGTTACACATCAAGTAACTTGAAAATCAAGTTATCAAGCTAACTACTTGATTTTTCTTGAAAAAATGTACTTTTTTGATATTAATCTGTTCAACTGCCAAAACGGAATAACAATAAAAATCTATGTATATATAGATTTAATCTTTTATCTAAAAAACATCTAAAAACGAAAACTCTAACAAACTCAGTTTAATAATACATGAAATAATATGAAATAAAAATGCGAAATATTCTGAATTCTGACAATAAAACAATAGAAAATCAACAAACATGAAAATGAATATCTAAAATAAATCTTTAATATCCTCATTTGCCATCCATGATTTGAGACAAAAGAGGCTTCTAACGGAGTTATCGCCTAATCGATTTCTTGTTTTGGTAAGAGTTAAGGCAGCTCTAGAAAACTGCGTTTCAACTGGAGCTGAAGAAGCTGGCGTTGCCAAAAAGTCTTTGGTCATTGCGGCAAGGTTTGGAAAAATGCATTCGTGTCTCTTCCACCATTCTAAAATATCTTCAGTACTGTCAGCTCTTGGGTCAGAAATATATTTGTCGATTTCGTAACGCCAGGCCATATCGTCGTGTGCATTATGGGCAGGTTTTCTATTAAACAAACTTAGTAGATCTATTTCAAACTTTTCGACACTACTATCTTTACTAGGGTTTGAAGATGCTGCTACTTGAAGTGATGGTTCAGAAATTTGCAGAGAGTCAGCCCTAAAATATTGTGCTTTAAAAATATCTTCAAAATGTTTAATTGCTTCTATCTGCAACTCTTTTCCCCAACTTGTATTGGAGAATGTATCCACTTTATGTCGGGGGTCCAAAATCAGGACATCACAGTACATCCAGTTAGTCCGTTCGTAATATCTAATGATTTTGTCCCTTGCCGCTTGAATACTATTTATAATCTTTTCATCGATTTCATCTCGATCAGGTTTATTGTCAAGTACCATAGCCCACGATTCTAGTCTATCCAGCAACATATTAATGCCGATTATTACCATGGGTAAAGTAGCATATGATTCACCTTCTAAAATTATGGAAATACTCTTAAAAACATTAAGGTACTGGCAAATTCGTTCAATTAACGACCATTCTCTGTCGGTTGGCTTTAAAGTTTTTAAATTTTCTACATTATCACAAAGGATGTTAAGTGCGTTTCTCATATTTAGACTCCATCTCAACATGTCTAACGCGGAGTTCCACCTTGTTATGTCATCAAGTTTTGGCATAGTAAATTTCAGGTTTAAAGTGGTGCAAAATTTTTCAAAATCTTCACCTAAATGTTCAGAGTTTTTTAATTTTTTAGCAAGGGAATGGATTTTTCTTACAGAAGAGGGCGGAACTTGGCAGTCATTATCATCATCATCTGATATATCTGTCAAAATTTTGGCGGTTTCTTCAACCTCAGAATCAAGGATTTTCATAAAATCTCTAGCTGCCAAGTTTAAGATGTGTGCAAAACATACAAAGTGGATATTTTTTGAATCGATTTCAGAAATATGCGTTTGAAGTTCTCTGATGAACGTAAAATTACTATTTGTATTGTCGGTAGTAATACCTTGTATGCATTTTGTAACACCGTAGAATTGTAATACTTCGAAAAATAGCTTTGCAATTGCATTACCAGTATGTTGCCCATGTGCTGGCACAAAATCTAGAAGGATACAATGAAGTTCCCAATTTTTATCGATTAAATGGACGGTAATACCATAGTACCCCTTCATATTAAAAGAAGACCATCCATCGATTGTGAACGAGATTTTTGAATTACATGTTTTCAAAAATGACTTAATTATTTGCTGCGCTGCTGCAAACGTTTTTAATGTCAAAGATTTCATTTGATTCCGACCAGGTAGAGTTGCCTTTGGATTTAGGAATTTGTACATTTTTCCACTTATAGCATCTTCAAAAAAGTTGAAAGGGAGATACTTCTGTGCTATATATTCCACAAGTAGTTTTTGAAATTTTTCTTGTTGAAAGTTTTCTGAACAACTAGTGGTCTGCAAAATAAACAAAACTGAAGTTAGTAAAATGCAGCGCAAGGTGCATGAATGTCATAATATCCCACTTTTAAATGAAAAAGTAAGTAATTTTTTTGAAATGCCCTGTATAAAAATTTATAGCATGTCCCACAATTTTGAATAGAATGTCTTAAAGTCAATATAGATTTTTGTAAATATGCTCTGATGAGTTTTATTGATGCAGGGTGCCCAAAAACTGCTGCACCGAGTTCAAAATCAGAATTTTAAATGAGACATCATTAGCATTACACAATTATAACAACAAACAAAAATTATGTTATATAATAAAAAAGCGGGGTTCTAAATTAGAAGTCGACAGTGCTTCTTATATTTAAAAAACTTTTAGAATTGTTATCCGAAAGTTGTAATTTTTTCCGTTCAAGAGCCGCCTTTTATTTAATATTTTGATATTTCGCCTACCTCGATATTTATTAATAATTTATTAAACCTTTTTAATATATAATGACTTTTAAAATCAAGGAACCTATAATGATTATAATAAACATTATAAAACTATAAGTGTGGCTTAAAATGAGCTGATCCGGATTTTGGAAAAAATAACTTTTTAAGGGGTTTTCGTGATCAAGCAATCCAAATTAGGCATTTGCTTTTTTCTAGCATGATTCCTTTATGTGTTTTTTTAAAGATTTTTCAAAAATGGATGAAGTTGGAAAAAACAAATGAAGGATTCTGGTGCAGCACTTTTCGGACACCCTGTATAAATAAAATTCTAATAGGTCAAGCCAAGCCAAGAATCTTTTATATAATTATTTTTTTCTACACCCTGTAGTTTCTGAGGAAGAGGTATGCTTACGCCCCTAATAAAATGCCCACCCTGTACAATTATTTACTATTTACTTACAGCTCAAATCTAATTATTATTAATTTTTTACCTTCTCAAGCCAATTTGTAATTGTGCTACGCCTTTTTCGAACTGGCAGAGGCTTCTGCTTCGGATTTAGGTGGGCTGGATCTACCAAAAATGTTTTCGTAGACTCTAGTGTGTTTAGCTTGCAAATGCCTCCTTAGTGAAGATGTTCCACAGTTTTTCATTTTTAAAACTGTATTTTTTACGACACATAGGGTACATTTGCCTTGTTTGTCAGTAGTTTTCTTACTCTTAGGATCCTGCTCGATTATGAAATAATCCTTAATTTTATTCGTTTTATTAGCTTTAACTCGTTTTCCCTTTGGTGGCACCGACCCTGCACTTTCTTCTTCTGGTTCGGTGTCATCAGATTCTGACACTTTTTCATTTACGATATATTCTGAGCCGCTGCTTTGAAAAGGTTCCGACTCCATTTCTGACAAATCACTTCTTAAATCAGACATAATAATTCTTTTGCGGTCGCCCTTTATCCTTGAACAACGCTGTTCTACTAATCGCACGAGCACGTCCGTCGTCATCGAGTGCCTGCTTGCTGTGTGAATCCCCTATTTTAACGCTTCGATGCGCATTTCACAGATCTACTATCAAGTAATATCAAGTAGTTTGATTTTACTTGATATCAAGTCAAGTAGTTCAGTCCGAAAATCAAGTCAAGTCAAATATCAAATTTTTAAAAGCTTGAGTTTTCAAGTCAAGTCAAGTATTTAAGAAAAAATTCAAGCTACTTGTCTTGATGAATCTCTATTCCCGCCCTCTGACCTGTTGCATTATTGGACAGGTTTTTGCAGCTCTACCCTCTAGTATATGAAAAGTACGTAGCTAATTAGTGTCGACCGACTGGATTCATTTGCACCCCGAGCGTATTGATCTGCTTCCATTTGTGTGCTAATGATCAGTATACCGAGCTGCGGCAACGATGTTCATTGTTCCTACTAATAAATCGTTCCCCATTACTCGCTGCATACTCTGTTCAATTCGAGATAAATCAAACAAGCCCGGCCTTCCTTAAAATACAAATTAGACGTGAATTCTAACGATCTCCTTGCGCTCCGTCGTTTTCAATATTAAAGCCCGCGCTCTATGTACCGCGTAGCCTTTATTGGGCTCTTAAATAAGTAAGCCACCGCGCGGCATATCTGATTGCTCTTTTACATATTAGGCCAAGGTACGCCAAGAACGATATGTAGAGGCTAGAGATTGGTACGGACTTTGCCAGGTCTACAGAGTGTTTTCAAAGTTGAGTCATTTTTACTAACGTAAGGAGAGTGCCAGCAAAATGCAGGCGCAGCTTGCAGGTGGTATGCGGAAATGTTACTTTTAAAAACTCATTTTGAGCATAGATTTTTATTAAGCGTTTGGGCTGAGATCGTAAATGGCTTGTTTATTGGACCCTATTTTTTTCCAAAAAGTTTATTTAGATTTTTTTGACACAATCTGCGACGATTGTTAGATGTTCCTCTAAATGTGAGACAGTATATGAGGTTCGTATATTATGAGGCTCTACCATACTTTAGACGAGAAGTTCATGAACAATGAGTTTCCGAATAGAAGTTAAATTACTGCCACCGAAATACTTGTTTTTAAAAAAAACTTTATTTTTGTTAACGGTACAAAAGGACTCTTGTGAAACCTTGTCAGGACTATGCGTAAAACAGGACGGTTAGACAAGAAGTGACAAGATTTCCTCACACATGGATTTAGTACAATGCAGTAGAAATACTTCGAAGTTGAGTCATTTATTTTAACAGTGAGTAGATCTGATCAAAAGAAATGTTTTTTTCCTTTACCATTTTTCTGGTAAAATTAAAGTAACAAAGTTATAGCCCTTTGGAAGTTTGAGTACCGCCCTGTCTCAATAATAATATCATGTGCTCGTGTTTGGCAACAACAGATATAATCCGCCTTATCGGTTCATCGCATCGGAAACAAAAAAGCGAAATAATTTGGAACGATGTTTTTACAATTATTTTATTCAGTTCAGTTATAAATACAGTCAGTGTCAGTCGGTTACGTGTGTGAATAGTGTCTGTTGCGTGGCTCAAACGAAATAAAAAATGGCACATGTTTATGCGGATCGGTTTCCCAATCGAGTGCAACCAACCCCTCGTGCCTTTGTTAATGTAGTAAGTACAACGGGCTCGTGAATCAGGTGACTTAAGACCTCACAGGGGACCTCACGATCAAATACAGGTCCGCACTGAAATACTTGTCGGGAGGATACTTTATAAAACAAGGTAAAATTTTTTTTTTATTTTTTTTTTATTTTTACACACATATTTTGGTTTATCTTCCTTCTACAATCATTATCTGAAAATTAATGACTCAACTTCAAAGTCACCCTGTATAATATGCTGATACAGAGGATGTTAACATGTGAACTTCAAGGCGCGAGATAAGATTCCATAGCGTAGCGACAACGCTAGCAAGAAATACAAGTACCACAGGGTGATGATGGATATAGCTTAGATGGATAACGTGCAATTGACCCATTTCTTAACCTGCTCGCTCCCCGGATTTAACGCCTTGCGATCTTTTTCTGTGAAGCTATTTGAAAGAGTTGGTGTATCATAGTTGCGCAGTAAATACTCTGGACGAACATCAACAGCGCACTAAAAATGATTGTGATTTAATTCGTGGAGACCAGAGTTTTATTTTCGAAACTTGGAAAGAGCAAGATTTTGCGTTAATCGAAAAAATGGGGACGATTTTGAACAGATTCGGTGTCCATTTAAATATGGGGTTGTCCAAAACGGATGCAGGAAAGTAAACGCATATTAAAACAAGAAAGATTGATATTCAAATCAAGTTGGGTGCTTTATTTTGAAGGTTCATTTATACCATTTATGAATGAAAAATAATATCGCTCAAATGTTCACCACGACTGGATTTACAGACGTCCACGCGATGGTCGAAATTTTCAATGATATTTTGCAACATGGTCCGCTCTATGGCATTTATCTCGACAATGATGTTGTTTTTGAGTTCTTGGAGGGTGGCTGGTTTGTTGACGTAGACTTTGCTTTTCAAATATCCCCATAAAAAGAAGTCCAAGGGAGTCAAATCGCACGATCTTGGTGGCCATGGCACATTTCCTCTGCGCGAAATCACGCGATCACCGAAGAAGGACTGCAATCGATGGATATTGACGTTGGTTGTGTGGCATGTTGCACCGTCTTGTTGGAAATAAACATCGTCCATATCCATTCCTTCAAGTTGCGGCAAAAAATAGTCCTCTATCATCACGAGATATCGCTCAGAATTGACGGTAACGGCGTCCCCGGCCGCATTTTCGAAAAAGTAAGGTCCGATGATGCCTTTTGACCACAATGTACACCACACAGTCACCTTTTGAAGATGCATCGGCTGCTCTTGATACTCACGGGGATTTTCGTTCGCCCAGATGCGGCAGTTTTGCTTGTTTACCATCCCATTCAAAGTGAAATGCGCTTCGTCGCTGAACATGATTTTCGATGAAAAATTGGCATCAATTTGGCGGTGTTCAAGGAGCCAATCTGAGAACGTTCGGCGCGAAAAATGGTCGGCCCGACGCAGCTCTTGCATCAATTGGATCTTGTAGGCGTGTACATTCAAATCCTTGTGGAGAATGCGGAGCAAACTGGTTCTCGAAATGCCCAATTCTTGGGATCGACGCGTTGTTGATTGTTTCGGATCGTCTCTCACACTCTCCTTCACAACAGCAATATTTTACGGTGTGCGAACGCTCCTTGGCCGGCCAGAGCCTGGCAGATTTGCCACAGAACCTGTTACCTCGAATTAACGCACCAGACGACCGATGGTTGTTTCGTTTGGGCGGTTGTTGCGACCGAAATGTTCACGAAGCGCGCGAAACGTGTTATTTATTTTTGCACCATTTTTGTAGTGCTCTTGAATAACTTTAATGCGGTCTTCAATCGAATACGACTCCATAGCGATCAATGGTAAACATTCAACTGACAAAATGACATGTCGGTGACAGAAAACAAAGATGGCGTCTATGTCAAATTGACGTTTACTTTCCTGCGTCCCTATTGGACAACCCTTTATAATACTACGGCAATGGTTTTTCTTTAAATAATGTAAGCTGACTCTCTTATTATGCAAGTTATATATATAGGTGATTTTTGGTATATCAATTCTTCTAGCTGTTAAAATAGACGACTCAACCTTGAAAACACCCTGTATAATACGGTCTTAAGGGGCCTACCTTACGAGTGCGGTAATTTGAAAGAAAATCACCATGTGAAATTCGAAAGAGAGCAACGGGGTCGATTTGGATTTAGCGTTGCTCTTTTTTATTCTGGGGCTACAAGTACAATATAGAATTTACGAAGGCAGTCATTCAGGAGTCAGAATGTGAGCAAAAAAGGAGCAAAAGCAAAAATAAATGGTTCGGTAAGGAGTGCGAAAGGGAAGGGAATTAAAAGAGAGGAATAAGTTGCGCTTGTGACAGAAGCAAATAAACTAAAGTATACCGAACAACGGAAAGCATGTAAGAAACTGCTTAGGGAAAAGAAGAGGAAAGATAAAGAAAGACAGCTTTGTGAAATAGAAGAGCTCTATAAAAATAGGGAGATTCGAAATCTATATCAAGATGTACAATGACACAAAAACGGTTTCGAAGCAAAGCCAGTATTTATGAAGAGTGTGCAGATGGAGAAGAAATGTTAGCAAGATGGAAAGACTATTTCGAAGAACTGCTGAGTAAAAATTTTCAGGAAGACGACGAGCACGGAATTAACGATTTTGAGGAACATGAAAGGGTGTTGGTTGATAAACCAGACCTATATGATATAAAAAAGGTTCTAGAGAGCTTAAAGTCAAATAAAAGTGCTGGTATAGATTAAGTCACAGGCGAAATGCTGAAATTCGGAGGGGACAAAGTTATTGAGGTAATGCACAGTTTGATAGGGGAAATTCGGGAAACAGAAAGAATGCCGCGTGAATGGAGTGAGGCGTTAATAAGCCCAATGTTTAAAAAAGGTGATTTGTGAAAACTATAGAGGGATAGCCCTATTGAATGTTGGATATAAAGTGCTAGCGACTTGTATTAAGAGTAGACTTTCTTTGAAAATGTTAGGAAGAATGGGAGAATACCAATGTGGGTATAGAGCAGGAAGGGGAGTGGTGACCAAATTTTTACGCTCAGAGAGATCCAGGCTGAGAGTTATAAACATCAGAAAGATACGTATGTAGTGCTTATAGACTTAAAAAAGCATATGATACAATCCGAAGATCGGTAGTATACCAAGCACTAAGAGGACTAGGAAATAGTGCAAAGATTATAAGGCCAATAAAGTTGACACTTCAGGAAACGGAAAATAGAATAAAAGAAAGGAAAATATTCTGAAAAATTCAAGGTAAAAGTGGGGTTACGGCAAGGGGATCCGTTGTCAACAGTTTTAATCAACTATGTATTGAAAGATATAATCAGAGCAGCAAATTTAAATAGGAATGGTTTATTGTACAACAGAAAGCACCAATGCGTTCGCAAATGACATTGTAATTGTTGCTAGAAGCAAAAGAGAATTGATACAAGTACTAAAAACACTTGAAGATAAAGCAAAAAAAAAGGGTCTAATGATAAATCAGGAAAAAACTAAATATATGAGATGGACAGATGACGATTTTACGAAAGGTAAAAACAGGCAGTGGCAAAATATATAATTTTGAAAAGGTCGATCAGTTTGTCTATTTGGGATCAACATTCACAAGAAAACCGGGCACAAGGGAAGAAATCAAAGCAAGACTGCGGAAGTGAAATAGATGTTTATATAGCCTGATCGATCTCCTGGAAAGCAGGTTGATAAGTAAGAAACTAAGAATTAAATTATATAAAACAGTAATAAGACCATCAGTTACATTTGCTTGTGAAACATGGATCCTGAGAAAGGCAGACATAAATACCCTAGAAGTGTGGGAAAGAAAGGTATTTAGGAAAATTTTTGGAGGGAAACTGGATAATGGGGTATGGGAAAGAAGAACAAACTTAGACCTTGCAGATATGTATAAAGAATCAAGTATATCAAGGATATATAAGAGCACAAAGGTTGGAATGGTTAGGGCATGTAGAAACGATGACAGAAAATAGGATTTCAAAAATGATTGTTAGCAGAAGCATAGGAGGCAAGAAGAGGAGAAGAAGACCGAAGGAAAGATGGAAGAGCGAAGTAGAAGCGGATCTGAGAAGCTTAGGTGTACAAAACTGGAAATTTATGTGACAAAATAAGAAAAAATGGAAAGAAATTACAAATAAAGCCTTCAGCCTTTCAGGCATGTATATATTACTCGTATAGTCTTTCAGGAGGCAGATACCTTGAAAATCTGGAAGATGTCATGCCTGTGTTACTAAACAATGTCCATTTAGTCTATAATAACAGGAAACATTTCTGACAGAATGGTGCGCCCGCCCACAATGCCCTCTATGAGCACCAGAGCCATTGCTCAAAGCAGAAACATACCCCATACTTCAATGCACGCTCGGAGAACATGCATCCTTACCATGTCCAAAAAGTACAAGCATTGCTTCCAATCGACTATGCACAACGGGTTGAAATTTGTGAGAATATGTTGAGGAGGTGCGAAGAGGATGAAACTTATCTCGACAGCATCTTATGGGCAGGTGAATCCAACTTTAACCCAAATTGAATATACAACATGCATTCATGGAGCGTGGAAAATCCACACGCTATTCGCCGCAACAGCTTTCAACGTCAGTTCGGCGTTAATTTATGGGCTGGATTACTCGACAAAAAATTTATTGGACCATATGAATTGTCCGCCAGGTTGAATGGCTTTTCTACAAAGCAATGCTTGAGCTGCTAGAGGATGTACCTTCGAAGCCGCATGTATTTTCAATGCGATGGTGCCCCATGCCACTTTGCACGGGATGTACGACATTACTTAGACAATTCCGTTCCTGGGCATTGAATAGGTAGAGGTGGACACATACGATGGCCTCCAAGGTCACCCGATTTGAATCCTCTAGATTTTCTTATATGGTGGTTTTATAAGGGGATAATCTATACTTCTGAATATACAAATGTCAACCAACTGCGCCAGAAAATGGATGAAGCAAAAATAAAAATTATGGAAAACGCAAACTCATTTCAAGGACTAAAGGACAATGGTATTAGAAGGTGTATAGAAAATAATGGAGGCCATTTCGAAGATGTTCTTTAAAAGTTAGTTAAATTAAATTATCTTCCACATTTTTTGGGTAAATCACCATAAAGAGCGGCTAAACACAATAAATGGTAAGGATTCTATTTCGTTTCTTACGTTTATCGCATCACAACAACGAATGTGACACTCATCGTAGCTAGCTGAGATTTTCAGGGTTCATTCTACATGGATTGAAATAGTCTTTACAATAAAATGAATGATGAAATACAACCTCCATTTTTTACCGTTCTCCATAGTTGGAAGAGGAAGAGATATTTCAGAAAAAAACGAATTTAAGATTTGCAATAGAAATTTATCCCGTTTTTTTTTTTAGAAATTTTACAACATTGCCAATATCTCCTGAACTATACAATTTTGGAACACTCATACGGGTGTTCATTCGATAGGGTTTGAGGCCTTATATCACCTGACTTCCGTTGATCCCCTACTAACTTTACACCCTGCATATCGACATGGACAATTTGGGAAATCATGAATTTTCGATTCATTATTTAAAGTACATCATCATATGTTTTATATTTCTGTAAGGCTTCAATCAAAGAAGAAAAAATATATAGGCTGTCCCTTAAAAAACGCGAGTTTGATTTATAGCCAAAAATTGACAGCTCACAGTAAAAATTTGACTCCGCCACTGTATTATTCGTAAAAAACTGTGTAAGGGCCAGTTCTTAGCTCCGCGATACATTAAAGGATAACGGCGATATTAGGGGCCCCCGAAGAGCAATATTTTCAATTTCGCCCTGCATCACAGAAACGAAGGGATCTATGAATTTTCGATTCATTATTTAAAGTACATCATCATATGTTTTATATTTCTGTAAGGCTTCAATCAAAGAAGAAAACATATATAGGCTGTCCCTTAAAATACGCGAGTTTGATTTATAGCTAAAAATTGACAGCTCACAGTAAAAAATCGACTCCGCCACTGTATTATCCGTAAAAAAACTGTGTAAGGGCCAGTTCTTAGCTCCGCGATATATTAAAGGATAACGGCGATATGAGGAGCCCTCGAAAAGCAATATTTTCAATTTCGCCCTGCATCGCAGAAACGAAGGGAACTATGAAATTTTTTTAGAAAAAAGTAGTACAGTATTGCGAAAACGCTACTCGTAAGCGAGATACCCCGCAATATCATCGAAAGTGGGACCCCGTACATAATCTTTGAGAACCCAAGCCCGCTTGAAGTGCTTGCGTCCACGCACAAGACACAGTAGAGTTCACGGAGCTCATTACCAGAGCTAGGAGTATACACCTGGAAATTGGAAGGTAAACATTTATTCTGCCAATGAACCCGATAACTATTTTCGTCCACAAAACAGTCGACTGGTCCTTATAACGATTCTGACGAAACGCTATGCATCCCACGCGACGAAGACTTATAAGAAAAACAAGTCGAGAGAGTCACACAAACCAGCCCAAATTTACGACATTAGCGTAGTTGGCCGAAGATCCAAACAACCTACTCATAGTGCAGTCACGCGGTGTATAAACTAATTGATGATTTAATATATTTACCTACGTGAAACAGTTAGGTAGAACTTCGAAAAAGGCTTGAGGGTAGGGCGTATAACGTGGAGTTCGGTGTGTTGCCGTAGAGGGCATTCTTTTTATGCGCATGATGCCCAGTTTCTCTGAAGTTAGGAAATATAGAAGAAACTGTTTAATACGAAAATATGGTTCCCACCGCTGTATCGTGGCCGCGCGTGACGCTAGACGAAATCTGGCAACACCGTCGTGTTAGTCGGCTCCTCCACCACCGATCCCAACAAGAAGCGCCACGTACGAAATTCTGGCGGTCATCCGATTTTTGCACGCAAAATCGTTACAAACCCATAGAAATTCATCGTTACTCGAGTGAAGTATATGGGGAAACGTGTATAAGCACTCAACATGTACTTGACTGGTGCTCTGATCGCCACACGTACATCCACGATGAACAACCAACCAGGAGACCGTCGATCTCCGAGGAAGTTGTGGCGAAGATACGGAAGTCACGATCTGAGGACAGGCGGTTGGAATTCCTGAGGCTTTTAAAAAAGCTGAGACGGACAATCCTTCATCGTCGTGCGGAAAAACCACCAAAGCATGAGAGTGCACCACAACAATGCGCATCCTCATGTCTTACAATAATCGAAAGACATAGGGCCGATTTCACAATCTAACAAACCATTATTTCCCACCAATGGGGTACGCGTACCAAACAGACCATCAAATATACCCAATCAGCCTCAAGATCTCGCCGTCAGATTTTTGGCAGCAAATAGCATCAAAGTATTCAAATCAAAACACTAAAATATGAAGTGATAGCTTTTCATTAAAATGTTATCAATAATTCATTAAATATTATGAAATTATATTAAACTGAGCAAAAGTTTTAAAAAAATACTTGATGTCTGAGTGAAATCCAATTCTTTTCAGTTTAGCTGAAGGTTTCTCCACATTTATTGCAAATTTTGTAACCTATATCTGTACACCAGAGCCAGACTAGGTTAAGTCCATTTTTATCAAAAATGAGTTTAATATATTAAGCTTATGATAATATTGTGAAATTTCATTTGTTACCAGCAGCATCCATCTATCTGTAAAAATAAGAAAGTTACGACTTTTTAACTCATATCAAGTCGTATTCAATACAATGCAAGAAAAATATTTTAAATACAATTATCTCAAAACTACTTATTTGGACTTAACCTGGCTCTGGGGTACAGATATGTGATTACACTAACTTAACATCACCTACAGTGTGTTTATAGTTTATCCTACATTTGAGAAGTTTGTGACGAATTTCATTTCATACGTTGTTACCCGATGTGCCCAACTCGTTGCTGCCGTAACTTATCATCCTGACCACTGCATCCCCACGGCTGAGCGACCTATGTATTGAATTTGTGTTGATAAGACAGCAGATTATGCTATAAATCATATCTCTCAGTTTGCAACGGTTAGATGATACCAAAAATATTTTCAGAAATAGGAGAGGATATTTTCCATTCCAGATCTAACAATCTACCAAAGCTGGTTAAAACAATTACACCAAGTAAAATTTCATGAACAATCCGCTGGGCGTAGGCATATCAGAACTTCTTCTGTTAAGCAAACTTTGTAGAAAAATATATGAGACTTATATAAGAAATATATACTAAGTGACATATAAATCCGAACACCCAGTTTAAATGGTTTTATTTCAATAAAAGTTGGTGAATGTATTTATCTTACTGTAAATAACAAGTGAAAAAATTGTCAGCCTTATCAGTTGGACATTCCGGTTTTTATACTGCTTTTTTTTAATTCACTAACGCTCTAAAAATGAATATTTTAGCCGCAGTAAAGAATCAACGTTGGCGGATTTTGGTTCTTGACATCCTTTACGATCGGTTACGATGCCTAGAGTACGGAGACCTGTACGATTTCGTCAACTTAGTGAGTTTGATAGGAGCCGTATAGTGGGACTTCGGGAAGCTGGACTTCCTTTTCGGGCAATTGCAGTTAGAGTGCAAAGAAGTGTAGACACTGTGGTTAGGTGTTGTCAGGCATGGCTTCGAGAAGGCCGTACGCAAAGAGCAAGGGGCACTGGACGCCGCCGTAGAAAAACAGACCGTGAAGATCGCCGCCTAAGATTATTGGCCTTAAGGGACCGTTTCTCCACTACCAGGTCCATTGCAAATGAATGGTTTGCAGAACATGGAAGACCTATTGGCATGCGAAGTGTTTACCGACGAATGAGAAGTTTTGGCTTGTTTTCATACCGGCCACACTGGGTCCTCCCTTTAACTCTAGAACACCGACGTAATCGCCTTGAGTGGTGCAGACAATGGTCACTCTGGGATCGGGAATGGAACAGTATTGTCTTTAGTGACGAGTCTCGATTTTGTTTAGGCATGCACGATGGTCGTGCCAGGGTTAGAAGGCGACATGGTGAAAGGAGGAATCCACAGTTTTTTGTTGAAATACATGTTCATCACACTGTTGTAGTTATGGTTTGGGGTGCTATAGCTTATGTTTCCAGGTCACCTTTAATCTTCATCAGAGGTAACATGAACGCGCAGCGTTATATCCACGGAGTTCTAGAACCCCATCTTTTACCCTATCTTGACACCCTGGCAGATCCAACTTTCCAACAAGATAATGCCCGACCACATGTTGCAAGAGTCACAATAGATTTCTTTCAACATAATGATGTCACATTGTTACCATGGCCACCAAGATCTCCCGACTTATCCCCAATTGAGCACGTGTGGGATATGATGGGTAGGAGATTGCTCAATTTGCAACGTCCTCTTCAGACTCTAGAAGCATTTACTTATTATGCTCCATTAAGTACTTATACAAAATTTTATTAAAATAAAACCATTTAAACTGGGTGTTCGGATTTATATGTCACTTGGTATATATTAGGGTATTTGCAATAGATTATTTTCTTCTAAACCTTACTAAGTAGATATGAGTGATCTTATAATTTTAACATTAAAAAAGCAGTTATTCGTCACGATAGTGCAAATTTTTAATAATGCATGCTATTGTATCTCTCATATCCCACCAAATTTCAAGAGGCTTCCAAGCATTTCTAACGATTAACGATTAATTTTAAAATATCGTTGTACAAGCTAACTGGCTTATCATCCATAGAAATCGCCATTTGCGTACGAGGCACAGTCGTGATAGGCACGGATACAACACGCATAATGCCCTCAAGTTAAATTTACCCCAACAACGTCTACAAACGACTAGAAAGGGTATTGATTACAACGGAATTCGCTTCTGGAAGACAAATCCAGGTAAGGTTGAGCTCCTTAATGACGAGTACTTTCAAAATGCAAATCAAATGCTTCTTGATCGACAAAACATCAACAGAATTCCAGAATTCCAGCAGTTCTTTTTATTTTGTTTTGTGCTTTTCAAATTCTTGTGATTGTAAAGGTGTTTAATGACCCTGTGTATATATTTTTCATGTTTATTGTTGCTTTTTTTTATTTTATTGCTGATGAATGCCATCATTGCCTTTTTACTACATCTGCAAACCGCACTGTGTATTTAGCAGTAAATAAAGCATTGTTGAATTGAATCGAATGTTTATTGCACTAATCTAGTTTTGGTAGGAAAGCACTAAGAAGACGGGAACTAATCATGTCTAATGAATGATACTATTTCTTCCAAATATTGTAGATAAGATCTTTTTGATAGGTTACGTATCTATTTTGACTAGAGTAGGAGGGAGATTTTTTATAGCTTCATCATCTCAAATTCATTCAATTACTGCATAAACCTGTTACTGGGCGGCGTGAGAGCATTATTTTTATTCTGGCTTTTATTCATGCTAATAGACAAGAACAGTTCCTCATATCATTTTACACATATTTGGTTAGAACGGTCATTTTTAGGCATCCTTTTGTGAGCGGCAATAGGATCAAATTGAAATCGGAGCATCGTAAATCGATACATGTCTAACTAACTAGGTTATGGATCGGTTGTTTATATTTTTACACGGGTAAAAACCTATAAAACGTAAAAAAATCTATAAAATGTTATCTTGCAAACTAGGTACTTTTTAGGGTGCAAACAGTCATTCCAAGGTTTGCGCACTAGGATCGTTGTGAGCGTCCATCTATGGAGGAATGACTCAACTACCCGCAGCCGAGTAGAGAATTACGGGAAAGCACCACCGCGCCCGCGTGGTGTGCAATTAATGTTAGCATGTATATGACTTGTAATTCGACAGTGTACAGTGAATATAATTATTACTTATATGTAATTTCCAGAGTGGATAAGAAACAGTGGAAGCGCAGCTAATTTCTAGCTTTGAATCTCAAGTAAGTGTATTTTAGACAAAAATTCAATGGAATTATTATCGGACAAATCCTCACTAGGTACCTATGCATTGCCGTTTCCTTTTAGCTACATTATACATCTTACAGTTTAGACCTCCAGTAATGAAATCTCTGAAGCAGATTTTACACCATATCAGAGCCATAAATTGATAACTGAAGAGGCTTTAATTGACGTTTAGGCAACACGTCCAACTATAAAATAAGTGTCCATCAGCTAGTGCTAAGTTAACATCTTGTATAAAAAATGTCACAAAAAAACAATATAATGTCAAAAACAGTCGACATAATGTTAAAAAAAGTCGACATAATGTCACTTTTCAAGGTACGCAATACTCGTGCTGTTCCTCTCGCGTAAGGTTCCGCTACCATGGTCTTCCTACAGGGATTTGTTAATTTTTATAGAAAAAAAAAATAGTGACGAAGGGTGGAGTGTCAGCTTACGCTGTTTTTCAACCATACCTAAAGGCAGAGACAATTGATAAACCACTATGGAGAGAGAAAAAAAGTATATAAATATAAGATGGCTTCATAAAAATGATGACCAAAAAAAAAAACTTAAAATATTATGCTTCTCAGAACAAGGAAACAATCAATTAGCTGTCGATGTACGAGAAATTAAATTCTAGTCATCCGATTGCTTCAAGGACATCTTTAACCTTTCTTAAAGTTGCTCAGGCTGTATGTATTCTTTACACTCAGTTGACAAGACGTTATATAGTTTGGGTGCTCAGTGCGAGAAACTACATGTGACCAATAGATTTAGGGAGAGCCAGGGTATTCTTCCAGCATGAGGGATAACGATTATTTGTTATACAAAAGTTAATAATGAAGGTAATATATGTACGAATAAATGGTGTCATCGGACTTTTGATGCAATCGATAAATTTATCTACAGTGACAGGTGAAACTGTCGTAAACAGAAATATACCATTATTTTTGATGTTTTCATATTTGGTTTGGATTGAGTAGATGTTTTGGTTGTTTGAGGAACGTTTGAACGTTTAAAAAGGCACTATCTAGTGAATCAAGATTCTGAAGATGTGGAGGTAGACTTATGGAGGTATGTTCAACGATATTCAGAGATCTGAAGTAAATACGTAGCCTTCGAATTTTTCTATCTCATAGCATAATCGAGGTACTGTATATTCTTTTTCTCTCGCCTAATAGCACTACAAGCATAATTTCTAATTTCCTTATCGAATTTCCTAGTGTTTTTGTACGTTTAAGTTGATATTCATGCGAAAATGGTTTGATGCCGTTGCGTTTTCTGCTCATAAAATAGCATCACCTTCTGTGGCCTCCTCAAATTTCATTAAAGTCAGTGCAGGCGTTTCTGAAATTACGTGGTTACAAGCACTTCAACAGACATGATTATGCAGACTGACACCCCAGCGAAAATGAAATGTGTCTGTGATGTAGATATTTATAACCAGCAAAGAATGTTGTTTAATGAAGTTTGAATATTTCTGCGATTGCAATACATTTATCGTTTATTTTGTCAGTTAAATTGACTTTGTACCTCCTATCCATTTATATGGCTTGATTAGATATGTTTTCAGTAGTGGCGAGACACCTGGATGCTACTTGGTCGAGATAGCAGCTTAGGCTTCTGTCTCTTCCTCAATCTTTAGTCCCTAGATAACTCGAAAGTTCGGGTTCTTGAAAACTGATTCAGTTGCGGCGTAGCGACAGGTAAATAAAAACTACAAATCGTTAAAACATTGCGCTTCAAAGTTTCAGAGCTTCATGCTCATTTTCAGAAAGTTCTTGGAGGGTTTCAAAAATTACGGGTTGCAAACGTTAGGGGGTAAATGGTTATAAATTGGCAATAGTGAACGATCCACTATAATTGAGAAGCTGTAATACTATGAAACTGTTAACGTACGAGTATAATAGTCACAGAGAAATATTATATTTATTTTGTATACTCGTATTTGGTACCATTTTGTTTTGATTTCACTAATTTCCAGTGATTGGGTGTATACCGGTTGGAAATAAATGTATTATTATTTGAGAAACCATTTCTGTCGTGATGTCGAGGAAAGCCCTCTAGCGACTACAGGTGAAACTAATCAACCGTTAAGTAATATAGCATTTGTAGCTCAAGTATAGCTCTTTTTAACTATCCCAAGTTTATTAAAATCGTCTAAGTCGTTCCAAAAATACAGGGTGTTCTTTAGGGAAACCTTTAAATACCCCCCTCCCACCACTTTATTTTTAGAGATGCAGCAAAAATTGTCAAACAAAAAGGGTTCAGATTATCGTCGAGCTTAAAGAACAGGTATTTTTTTGATAGGTTAATGTAGCGGAATTCACATAATCATCGCCTTTTTAGATTCACGATTGCAGTTACGTCATTTCGGAAACTTGAAAGCATTTTTCATGACCTCGCATTCTTAGTTGTCCACCCTGAACAAATATATGAAGTTTGAAAAGTATTCGACACAAATTGCAAGGTATTCGCCAGGACAAAAAAAAACTATATTCATACTTAATAAAATCCATTAGAAGTTTAAATTGATGCGACAGGCTTTTAATCTGAATGAATAACATAAAGTTTGAAGTGGTGAGCTTTTAATGTGACCCCAAGCTAATGCCATAAACAGAACATTGACAACTATCTATTTTGCAAATATCAGAACTGATCTATTAGACACATTGAGTCATTCAGCTGTTTTTTCTTTCAGCTTTTTCATTCCGGTATCTTGTAATTAAATAAATCCATATACATATATAATGTAATGTAGTCACTAATGTGCTGTTATTTAAAAGCGGACATTCAATTTGAATGTCATTGAAACATTCTATCTACATATGTTATTTCTAGTACTAGCGAAGTAACCAATTGTTATCACTTATAATGAAATTGAACTATTAAGTTGTCTGAATCGAGAATAAATTATCGCTTATGCCAATTTAATGTAGCGATACTGTCTCACACTCATTGCGCCATTGTCTAGGCTGAATGAATAATTCCATCATTGTGACATTTATAATTATTAATTATACCTTATTTGCTGCATGCTGCACTGAATTATTTTTAAAACAAAACGCAATCTTATTCGGGCTTTGGAGAAAGTAATTTCTGTATTGAATACGCTGGAAAACTTTAACATTGCATGCAAAATTGTGAGCAATTAAGCAGTCGGTTGTGGAAGAAAATTATTTTCCAATGTTTGGAACCAAAGAAGTTTTTAGATGCGGCGATTTACGAGGGTGATCTGAAAAGTTTCCGACCTAACAAAGATAAAAGATATTTGATAGTTGAATAGTTAGTCAACCAACCGCAATAGAATTTGAAGTTTAAAATATGCCGTTAATTAACCTTTTATTCGTGTTTTAATATTCATTTTGTTACAGTACAATGAGGACCTATAAAAGAAGTACTGATACACCAAAAGATTTCCCAGAAAGAGCTTGTCATCTAATAATTTTTGACACAAAAAGTATTAATGCAACTTCAAAACAATATGACATTCCCTATAAGACATTACATCGTTATGTGGCGAAACTAAAGGAGTAATTGGAATGTAACCCGAGACGAGAGCAGAATTAACTTTGGCCTCGGTGGGATACATTAAAAATAGGCAAGTTTTCACTGATGAAGAAGAAGCTTCAACAAGTTACTTAAAGAAAGCCGCTGATATTTATTATGGATTGACACCATATGAGACCCGAAAATTAGCATGTCAGTTCGCCATAAAAAGTAACAAAGCTATGCCTGATTCTCGGAGAACAAAATTGTCAGCTGGCGAAGATTGGTTAGGTTCGTTATATTTTCAAAACACATATCAAGAGCTGGTTGATGGGGGATATCTTCAGGTACCAGTGGCATAGTATCACGAGAAACAGAACAAGTTTCATTTGATAATATTAAATCTAACAGCCTTCCATTATCATTCAAAACAGTATTGCATTGTTTAAGGTTCAACACAGTTTGCAAACTTATTACAGCATTTTTCTTACGGTCAAAATTATCCGCAAGTTGAAAATTTGGGACATTGAAATCACATAACAGTATGACGCTACCTGATTGGAAACATATCATTTATTCTAGTTCCTCTACAAACTGTTCAAACACGTCATAAGTTATAGTAACGGGAATGTACATTGCAGACACATAAAAGTTTATCTGACCTATCCAACATCTACAAACTAATATATCAATCAGGGGAAAGCTGACATCTAGAATTGACACATCTACTGCTTCCGCTTTAATGTAATTCTTCAATGCTAATATAACACCACCACCATTTTGCTCGTTAATGATATCACATTTTCTAACCTTTCTGAGAACAACAAAAGAGTCTGTAGGAAAAAGTGCACTGCTCATCACATCCGATTGTAAATTAGATTCAGTTAAAGTGATAATGTCAAATTCAGTATCACTAACAGGTGAAACAAAAACATCAATTTTGCTGGGCAGTCCACGTACATTCTGTTAATAACAGCGACCGCTGTTATCCTTACTGCTGGGCCTTAGTGGTTTTCCGAAGTAATTTTGGGAATCCCGTTCACATGTTTAATTTTGATATTAGACTCGCCAGAATCAAGTCTTTCCTTTAACTCATCCTTAATCTTTTTATAAAAGGCAAGCTGCTTAGGAGTGCGGTCATAAAGCGGGAGTTCTTGAGATTATTTGAATTCTTGATCACTGCCGATACACATTGCTCCGTGGGGAGTGTAACTTTAATAGAGCGATATTTCCCTTCAGTTAGTTTACCCAAACGAAAAGGTTTAATCAAAGTCCCATCAACATTCGGACCAACAACACGTAATATTTCTGTAATACCAAAGCGTTTTCATTCTGAATCTGCTCACAAACTCCAAATATCATCAAGTTTTTACGTCGCCGTGATTTTTCACCGATCTCAGAAATGATCTCTTAAACAAGATCATCTTGATTAGATGAATTAGTATCACCTTTATCATTCTTTAGCGTTTGAATGTCATTTTGCGGATTTTCATGCGACCAAATATGTTGATTATGAAAATTTACCACTAGACGTCTAGTGCAGCATGACTCATAGGTCCATAAAACGTTACTTAATAACTCGCTATTATTATCAGTTCTATCAAGAATCCACTGACATAATGTGATTTTTCGTTCTCCGTCCCCTGGCTGTAGTCCTTGCACAGGTTGCAAATGGTAAGGACGTCTATGGTCATTTCTAAGAACACGGTGAACATGGCTTGCTGAAATTTCCAAGGCACCAGAAACTCTCCTAACACTTGTGGTCGGATCTCTATCAAACTCACGCAGAATCATACGGGTAAATCTGCGCTGACGAACATTTATGTTTTGATCCCTTTGGAGATATCCAAAACCATTTTCAATTATTTGGCGATGCACCCTTACAAATACTGAGCGAGTTGGATGTCGTCTGTTTGGAAATCTTCGTGCGTATTCTCTGGCTGCTTCTGCTTTACAAAGCCATACACAAAATGAATATCCGCTAACTCTTGATTGGAGAATAAAAATGGCATTTTTTTAAAACTTACAAAAAAAAACAGCTAAAAGAAACTAAATTTCGTGCATTCACAATTGCAAAAAAACGTTTCAGGTTTCAACAGACAACAAAACTAACTGTCAACTAATTGACGTCTAACCTTATTCTGCTTTCAATTTCAAAAATATTTGCAGGCACAGCCTACTTCTAAAAATTATCGAGATACTGACTTTTTAACGTTATTTTATCATAAATAATTAAAAATGCATCGAACATTAAAAATCGAAATATCTCAAAAAGGGCTAACTATAACGAAAACTCACAAGAAAGCTTTTTTATGTTGAAAAGTGCGACGAATCAGTTTTTTTATTCAAAAAGCAAAAAATTGCACTAAGAAAAAATGTTCGGTCATTTTAATACACTACAGGTACAGTAGAGAGCGCCCTCTAGTAAAACTATGCCCATGGTTCGTTTTGTCGTACCCTTGTATACCAATTTTCACTGTTATACATCAAATATTGTTCGAAATATTTAAAAAAAACTATTTTAAAAAGTAAATTTAAACACCCTGTATGTCGGAAGCCACGCATTTTTCGACCCATGTTTATATGCATTAATTTTAAAAGTTCTATCGAATCTTAAAGTTATGCAACAATAGACTGAAACACCCTGTATAATTATGGATTACGTGGAAAAATACACGACTGTGTCATGTCATATCTTGCTCTAAGGGAGCAGACTGTGGATGTTGGATGGATGTTATTCTTTACGGCGTAATGTCGAGATCGGTACATGTCAGGGCTCGATCCTAGGCCTATTACTTGTTTTGCTTTTGTTAATGACTTGCCAGGGGTAGGTAGCATCACGGATGATTTGGTTATGTTTGCTGACGATAACACCTACCTGTGTTTTGAGAGCATGCATTGATAACATACAATACATAATAATAAATTTACAAGCTATTTATCTAGCAATCAATTGTCACTGAACGCAAAAAAGACTGCCTTCATGGATTTTACTCCTCGTCACCACAATCAATGAGAGCCAATTAGTCAAGGTCAATGACATGTCGTTGGTTCAAGTAGCAAATACAATGTTTCTAGGAATTCATCTTGATGCAGCTCTTCAGTATGAGCACCACATAAGCAAACTATGTGAAGGCTTGTCATCTGTTTGTTTTGCAACCTGGAGGCTCCGACAAGTACGTCCAAAGAAATTTATAATGTCACTTTATCATGCACGGTAGAGTAAAATATGGAATTATTTTTTTGGGAACATCAAGTTATGAGCAGAGGGTTCTTATATTACAGAAAAGGGCATTGAGAATAATGGCTGGTGTAGCACCGCGTACATCGTGCAAATAACTTTTCAAGCAGCAGAATATGATGACAGTCCCAAATCTTATGATGATAGAACTATAAATGCACGTAAAATCAAATTTATGTAACTTTCTAGTCAATTCAGATTTTCATACGTATAACACTCGTATTGATACTGCAATCGTACATCACTCGTCCAATTTTGAAAAAAGTCTCAACTATCTCGGCTTCAAACTGTTAAAATAAATTATATCAAAGACATTAATGATACAAAAACATGCTGACCATCAAATTCCTGAATAAGCCTTTCCACAGTGTGTCGGAGTATCTGGAATGTTGAAGGTGATCTGTTAAGCTTCTTCTGCAATGTTTTGTACTTTGAGGTAGTCATCATATGTCATTTGTAGAATTATATACAGGGTGGCGCATCGAAAACGAAACAGACGCATTTACTGGCAGCATTAGTATTATTATTATTATTCAGCTTGTTAAGTAACTATGCGCAGTATGCTCCTGTAAAGGTTTTTCCTTTTTGAAGATAATCGATTACAATAACTCCATGACTATCCTAAAAAATAGTCGCGCTCACGTTTCCAGCCGGAAAAACAGTTTTTGCTTTTTTTGGAGTCGGTTCCCCCTTTGCAGTCCACTATTTCGACTATACCTTTGTTTCAGGTATATCCAAGTTTCATCTACAGTAATTAATCGGTGACAAAACTGCGCCAACAGAGCGTTGGAAACATTCATTCGAATACGTTTTTGTTGACTTAATATGTGTCAAACACGTTCTTTTGACATGTACATAGCCTCTGCTATCTCTCACTTTAATTCGGCGGTCGTCTAGCACCACTTGGTGGGCTTATAGATGATAGAGCTACGCAGGTACTTAAAAATTTCTCTAAGCACAACAAAAACCTTTTTTACTTTGGTTACCTTGTATTGCTTTATAATTTTGTTATATTGTATTCCATACTAATCGTGAGCAATCAGACTATTTTGCACTCTACAGAATAACGATCATCTACATGTTTGTGGTGTGTACTCAAACCTTATACCTTTTGCGATCTATTCGTACCAGGTAACATCACTAGATCATAATATGAAAGCAAATCAAACTAAAGTACATACCGTATTTGATGGACTGAGCCTTCATTGGAACCTTGAGATACGGAGGCGCTTGACCTGTAAAAGAAATTCATATTAATCAATGGTCCTAGAAGATCTGCACAAAATTGAAGGTTTTGGTCAGCCATAGAAACTTTAACTGTTTCGTTAGCAGCTCAGTAAGATTACTTTTTTCCACAGACACATCAGCGCAATTGAGAAATATTTGCTAACGAACGCAAATAGAGTAAATACATTAAGGTGCTTCTCAAAAGGTGCCTCACTCTATTTTTTGGAATGGTCAGGTCAATAAGCTGAAGTTCGGGATGCTGAAATTGATGCATGAATATTATACGAGGCTTGTTTAGTTGAAACACAACTTTGGTCAGGATAGCCTTGGAAACAATTCTAATCACTTAACTGACGTCTTTCAGTGTTAGTCGAGTTTATAAACGTCACACTGATCATATGTATTTCACTGACTTTAAGTATTGAGACTCAAAAACGGCGTTTGTTGTTAATAATCCGTCTAAATATACTAAGTGACATATAAATCCGAACACCCAGTTTAAATGGTTTTATTTTAATAAAAGTTGGTGAATGTATTTATCTTACTGTAAATAACAAGTGAAAAAATTTTCAGCCTTATCAGTTGGACATTCCGGTTTTTATACTGCTTTTTTTAATTCACTAACGCTCTAAAAATGAATATTTCAGCCGCAGTAAAGAATCAACGTTGGCGGATTTTGGTTCTTGATATCCTTTACGATCGGTTACGATGCCTAGAGTATGGAGACCTGTACGATTTCGTCAACTTAGTGAGTTTGATAGGGGCCGTATAGTGGGACTTCGGGAAGCTGGACTTTCTTTTCGGGCAATTGCAGTGCAAAGAAGTGTAGACACTGTGGTTAGGTGTTGTCAGGCATGGCTTCGAGAAGGCCGTACGCAAAGAGCAAGGGGCACTGGATGCCGCCGTAGAACAACAGACCGTGAAGATCGCCGCCTAAGATTATTGGCCTTAAGGGACCGTTTCTCCACTACCAGGTCCATTGCAAATGAATGGTTTGCAGAACACGGAAGACCTATTGGCATGCGAAGTGTTTACCGACGAATGAGAAGTTTTGGCTTGTTTTCATACCGGCCACACTGGGTCCTCCCTTTAACTCGAGAACACCGACGTAATCGCCTTGAGTGGTGCAGACAACGGTCACTCTGGGATCAGGAATGGAACAGTATTGTCTTTAGTGACGAGTCTCGATTTTGTTTAGGCATGCACGATGGTCGTGCCAGGGTTAGAAGGCCACGTGGTGAAAGGAGGAATCCACAGTTTTTTGTTGAAAGACATGTTCATTACATTGTTGGAGTTATGGTTTGGGGTGCTACAGCTTATGGTTCCAGGTCACCTTTAATCTTCATCAGAGGTAACATGAACGCGCAGCGTTATATCCACGAAGTTCTAGAACCCCATCTTTTACCCTATCTTGACACCATGGCAGATCCAACTTTCCAACAAGATAATGCCCGACCACATGTTGCAAGAGTCACAATAGACTTCTTTCAACATAATGATGTCACATTGTTACCATGGCCACCAAGATCCCCCGCCTTATCCCCAATTGAGCACGTGTGGGATATGATGGGTAGGAGATTGCTCAATTTGCAACGTCCTCCTCAGACTCTAGAAGCACTTCGAGAGGAGTTGGTGGTTGCCTGGAATGAGATACCACAGGAGGACATTGACCACCTGATCAGAAGCATGCCTAGGCGCGTTGGAGAATGCGTAGCACATCAGGGTGCATCCACACATTATTAAAGGTCAAAGGGCTTTAAAGCAGTGCAATCATTTTGAAATTTTTATCACTTACTTATTATGCTTCATTAAGTACTTATACAAAATTTTATTAAAATAAAACCATTAAAACTGGGTGTTCGGATTTATATGTCCCTTAGTATATGATCAGCGTGCGGTCATTCAATTTTTGTGCTGAAGGTTTGAACCATTGCAAGAGGAGAGACGAATGATAAGCCTCAACAGACAGGAATGTGTCATGTGTTGAAGGCATGCTTAGATAAAATCATCGAATTTCAACCAAAGCAATTTCAGATAATGTTGGTGTAAGTGTAAGATCAGAAACTAAATTGGTACTTTTTACACAAGAACTGTCGAAAGTTCTGGATGAGGGTGGCCAAGTAGATGTAATCTACACTGACTTTTCAAAAGCTTTCGAATTTTGTAAATCTTACTTATACAGTTCTAACACGTATGGTGTAAGCTAAGGTGTTCCGCAAGGCTCAAACTGAGGCCTACTACTATTTATGCTCATTAATGGATAATGTAATTGAAAACCGAAAATTGTTTTGTGCTGACGATCTTAGTCTATTGTGAAACAACTGCTTTAGAAGATTGTGATAGTTTACAGATCATGCTCAACAAAATTCATTTAGACTGTCGTTAAAAGTTGTAAATTGTAAAGAAGGAAAAAAGCACCAATTTTATTTGATTACAACATTGACGGTACCTTTTTGGAGCGCCATTTAACCACTAAAGGTCTTGGAGTGTTATTCGGTTCGCAAATCAGTTGCATTTATCAAAACTGTTGAAACATACAAAATGTCTGGATTCAAAATTAAAAATTGTCGATCACTTAATAGAAAAGCAGCATTGATCTGTCTATTTTTTTCTTATGCTGGTACTAATTTGGAGTAATGTTCGAATACTATAGCCTGGATAAATTACAAAGGAAGTTTTTGAAATATCTAGTGTTCAAAAAGCACTACATATATCCAGAACAAGGAACTGAGTATAAACATTTGTTAAACCTTTTTGACATTGAAGGTTTGGAGCTCAGACAGATACTGTCATCCCTTTTATGCCTATACAAATTGATGTATGATGTTATTGATTGCCCGGATCTTTTATCGCGTATACAATAACGTATCTCAGACTAACTGTAGACAATCATTAACATTTTATTATAATGCTACTAAGACAAATCTGATGCTGAAGTCATCATTATCAGTAATGTATCCTAAGTGACATATAAATCGGAACACCCAGTTTAAATGGTTTTATTTTAATAAAATTTTGTATAAGTGCTTAGTGAAGCATAATAAGTAAATGATAAAAATTTCAAAATGATTGCACTGCTTTAAAGCCATTTGACCTTTAATAATGTGTGGATGCACCCTGATGTGCTACGCATTCTCCAATGCGCCTAGGCATGCTTCTGATCAGGTGGTCAATGTCCTCCTGTGGTATCTTATTCCAGGCAACCACCAACTCCTCTCGAAGTGCTTCTAGAGTCTGAGGAGGACGTTGCAAATTGAGCAATCTCCTACCCGTCATATCCCACACGTGCTCAATTGGGGATAAGTCGGGAGATCTTGGTGGCCATGGTAACAATGTGACATCATTATGTTGAAAGAAGTCTATTGTGACTCTTGCAACATGTGGTCGGGCATTATCTTGTTGGAAAGTTGGATCTGCCAGGGTGTCAAGATAGGGTAAAAGATGGGGTTCTAGAACTTCGTGGATATAACGCTGCGCGTTCATGTTACCTCTGATGAAGATTAAAGGTGACCTGGAACCATAAGCTATAGCACCCCAAACCATAACTCCAACAGTGTGATGAACATGTCTTTCAACAAAAAACTGTGGATTCCTCCTTTCACCACGTCCCCTTTGAACCCTGGCACGACCATGGTGCATGCCTAAACAAAATCGAGACTCGTCACTAAAGACGATACTGTTCCACTCCCGCTCCCAGAGTGACCGTTGTCTGCACCACTCAAGGCGATTACGTCCTGTGTTCTCGAGTTAAAGGGAGGACCCAGTGTGGCCGGTATGAAAACAAGCCAAAACTTCTCATTCGTCGGTAAACACTTCGCATGCCAATAGGTCTTCCGTGTTCTGCAAACCATTCATTTGCAATGGACCTGGTATTGGAGAAACGGTCTCTTAAGGCCAATAATCTTAGGCGGCGATCTTCACGGTCTGTTGTTCTACGGCGGCGTCCAGTGCCCCTTGCTCTTTGCGTACGGCCTTCTCGAAGCCATGCTTGACAACACCTAACCACAGTGTCTACACTTCTTTGCACTCTAACTGCAATTGTCCGAAAGGAAAGTCCAGCTTCCCGAAGTCCCACTATACGGCCCCTATCAAACTCACTAAGTTGACGAAATCGTACAGGTCTCCGTACTCTAGGCATCGTAACCGATCGCAAAGGATGTCAAGAACCAAAATCCGCCAACGTTGATTCTTTACTGCGGCTGAAATATTCATTTTTATAGCGTTAGTGAATTAAAAAAAAGCAGTATAAAAACCGGAATGTCCAACCGATAAGACTGAAAATTTGTTCACTTGTTATTTACAGTAAGATAAATACATTCACCAACTTTTATTAAAATAAAACCATTTAAACTGGGTGTTCGGATTTATATGTCACTTAGTATATTAACATTATAGTAAGTTATCGCAGCATGACGACATATTCAATTATGAACTCAAGGACTTAAAGTGTGCTGCTAAACATATATCACAAAGTACCTGTGGATAATATAGCTTTTTTAATTTATATTTCTCTATTGAGCGATTCTGTATCTGTTGGAGAATCGATCTCCCTCTTTTTTTGAAGGTCTATCTAAATATGCAACAGACTATGGGACCCTCTGTCTTGAGGAATTGACAGAATTGCATCTTTTTAATGAGATATTCCATGTCTCATTACATATTCGGATAGATCCTTCCAAGTGATTAAGATTGGTATATCATGGATGGTTATTGACTAAGTTAGAATTTGAAATACAATAATAGTCAACTTTTACAGCTTTCCAGTCGGGCATTTTGAGACATACTGGTTTTATCTACTAGGGTTTAAAGATATCACAACAGCTTCAAGATGATGTATCGCATCACCTCCATTCCTTTAAAAACATGTTTCAAAATTGCTTCCTAACGCCATCTTGAATTTTCAACTGTCACTAAACCTAGGTCATCACATTCGTTACGCCAAATTTCAGCTTGGTAACTTGAGCCGTTTAAAGAACAAGTATGTGGGGATGGAGTCTCTGAAAAGCAATTTATTTTCATATACAGTGAAATTCATCAGCCACTGACGTCGTATTCTGTACGAGAGAGAAGGGCGAAAAGCGTGCAATTTGCGTGTTAGAAAGAGATAGAAGCACCTCGTTGCCTAGCAACCTCGCGTCTCTCTCTCGTACACATCACGACGTCAGCAAAATTTGAACCTCGCTGTACACGTAACCGACCGCTAACCGACTCATTTCATTCATTTGAAGACATTCATCATTTGATTTTATTATAGATACAGGATAAGTCTGACAGCTTGTCAGTGTATTTGAAGTAATAAGTGAAACGCTCCATGTTTACAGTTTTATTTGTGCAACAGTTGTACAACTCAGCCTTATCATGATAACTATGTATTATTCTTTCATTAATTCATTTTCTTTGTCATTAAAATACAGATATGCTATAGCCATCTGTCGATTCTACCTAGACGTATGTTGCTGTCTCCCCACGCATTGATCCAACAGTATCTTCAAGTAGAATGCACGAATCTAAAATGTTAAATACATATAGTCTTCATTGGGCTGTCCTGCAAATACAATTGCAGTAAATCAAAAATCAAAAGACATTTTGTAATAGACACCACGCAAACTGAGAAAGGTCACCGGTGTATCTTTCTCTTTTGCCATCAAGAAACCTTTGTGGTGCGTATTAGAAACGTGGGTAGCACACTTTTAATATTTCTCGGCAGTCAAGTGTGTCGCAACTTGAGATTTTTTTGGCTGTTAAGTTTATTGCCTAAACTCTCCCACGGACTTTTGGTACGTCTTTATAATCCAGTCGTTTCGTACCATCAAAGCGAACCAGTATTTTTTGTGTCCAAGTAGCTTGCTGAATATTTTATTTTCCGCATGTTTGCTAATAGGTTTGTTGCGAATGCGAATATAGCTTCTGCGTCGTTTCGTAACCGTCGTGACATGTATTTTCGTCATACAGGGTGGCCCAACGAAAAATATCACACCCCCATTTGTGACATTTTGATTTTTAGGGGCTCGTCTTTTTATCTATAACCGTTGAATACAGGGTGATCCAAAAATAAGATCATGCGTTACGCTTTAGATTTTTAAATGAAAACCTCCATTTTTTAGAAAATTTCTAGATTGTTCATGAAGTCTTCAGTAAGTTTTGTTTAATAAAGTTTATACCCATCTTCAATCGTTGTGAAGCTATTTGATTTTATAATAAAATTCGACTGACTTAATACTGATAATAATGGAATACACGGCAACAATTACGTGATCAAACGAACTTACCTGTAAGTGGTGTTCGATCTATCGATCTTAAATATCAGATCTACACCGAAGAACAAGATATCACTGGAAGCCTCTGTCATAGTACTACTGAGTTCTTTGCTTTAATGTGAATACCTGCCAGCATGCACTCCTCTCCTGTACACAGACCAAGCACGCATCCCTGCGTGCGAAAATTTCTATTATGGCTTCCGTTACGTCAGGTTTCACCCTAGGTGGCTCGAATAGAACAGAATTTATTCATCTATCGTCATCAACAAGATCTGCCCGCGAAATGTCAGCCTTGGAACAACGCGCGAACATTAATTATGCTAAGGTCGCCGCATCATCGTGGTGATGCGTCATCTATTGAAACAGACTACATGGCCTTTAAGACAACACACCCCAGAGCGCCATGCTGTTCGAGTACCACCTATGCAAAATGTAACGTTAATATTTAACTTCCGTCATTACTGAACATTAAAACTTTGGTGGTTTCCTGACCGGTCATGTTCATACGTACAGTCCTGTTCCAATGTTATCACCAGCCATGTGGAATTTTCTATCACAAGCTCAATGTAACACTAGTATACCATAGATGTACCTAATTTATATATGTTGATAATGATAATAACTTGAGCTGTTTCCTTCCACGATGCACATATATCGGACGACCTTCTGTCCTGTTTTCTAATTCCAACTGCTCAGCGGATCCTTGACACTGCGCTGCACGTAATACGATCTGCGCCGATTAACGTGTTTTCAGTCAGGCACGAGAACAAGGAATGCAGAGGAAGAAAGGCAGGGGGAGGGGGCGCGGTGCCGCTTTCTTTCTCTGCGTGTGCGCTTTGAAATCGTGGCGGTTGGGTACTACTACGAGGGTACTACGATGTTTATTCTAAATATTTACTTCGACGAGAACTTCACATAATTATTGTTTATACGATATTATCCCTTACTATCATAAATTCTAGTATTTTATTATCAACTCAAATAGCTTCACAAAGATTGAAGATAGGTTATTATACAAAAGTTACTAGAAAATTCATGGAAAATCAAAAAATAATAAAATGGGGGTTTCCGCTTGAAATTCTGAAGTGTATTGCGTTACATCTTATTTATGGATCACCTTGTGTCGTACGGCTATAGATGAAAAGACGTCCACCTAGAAACCAAAGCTGTGTTTTCCCCAAAATAAACTATGAGTCACAAATCGAGCTGCGACATTTTCATTGGTCCACCCTGGGTACATGCTATTTAGCATCAACAAGCATAATATCTCATTTTCTGAATTTGCCTGGAAATTAAACGAATATACTGTTTTAGAGGAACCGCTTGACTAAATACTTACAACATCACTTATAATGCTTCCTAATACTCACTACATACAAAAAACCAAGTCAAGAGTACTGCTGACATTACCGGAATTATAGTGACTAAGCTTTCCCACAGATTTTCATTTGATTTCAAGGAAAGGCAAGCAAAGATTAAATGCAGATTATTAACACCTACCGAAAAGATTTTAACGATGTTTGCGTATAATTAGGTGGATGTAGTTTGGGAACTGTTATATTCACCATACTGGCACCTAGTGGTATCCGTTGAAATTTCGTCGCCCAACGTACTTGCGAGCTGCCTCTCTATAACGACGTGAAGCAGTCGCTGGTACACCCACGAAGCCACGGTGGTTTTGTTGATTCAAGGCACTCCCGTCTAGCGCACTGTTACGTGGGCGAGCAGTTTGTTAATAACTTTTTAGCCTGATATCCTATGCATACAAACCCAGATACAACAAACATTTTATACTAAGCGACATATAAAATGCAACACCCAGAATTATTTATTAAATCTTAATAAAATCTTGTAAACATATTTGGTGTCATGGAAATATA
Organism: Acanthoscelides obtectus; assembly: GCA_963669975.1. Classification (NCBI taxonomy): domain Eukaryota; kingdom Metazoa; phylum Arthropoda; class Insecta; order Coleoptera; family Chrysomelidae; genus Acanthoscelides; species Acanthoscelides obtectus. The sequence goes on along the minus strand of CAVLJG010000007.1, from coordinate 49,775,373 downwards.
TGCTGACAAAATGTTTTTGTAAAGGAGGATTCGAACGATATGAACATGTTTAACCAATATTCAGTGATTTTTCTGTGTTGATTCCATTTTCCTATTATTGTTTCATTGCACTATCATGCCTAGAGTTCGCAGACTCACTAATTTCACTTAATTTTCCGAGTTTGAGAGCGGTCAGATAATCAGGTTACGTAAAGCCGGAAATATGGAATGGAACTCAATCCTGTTCAGCGATGAGTCCCGATTCTGTTTGCACATGATGGCCGTGCACGTGTAAAGAGGAGACGTGGTGAAAAAGGGAACGTCCAATATTCCATCGAACGATATATTCATCGCACTGTGACAGATACTTCAGCCACAAGCATTGACCACATTTTTACCAATATTACTCAGTTCGATTCCTGTGACTATGATAATACAGATTCAGATCACAGAACGAATCTGGGGGACAAAATTTACCTGAGCAAAAGAAGTTTTCATCAAAGCGCAATTAGCGACTTTAAGGAATCTTTACTAAACGAATCTTGGACATTTTTTTAATATCTTTTTGTACTATTTTAATAATCGTTTTCCTTTACATAAAGCTTGTAAGGGAAACGGCTCAAAAAGTTACATAACGTAAAAAATTTCAGCAATAATTTGTAAGATTTATATTATACTTCACAAATAAATCCAAGACTAAATGCTAAAAAGACACATAAAAAATTGATCAGAGACAAAAAAAGAACATTCTACCAAAACAAAATTTTATTGTCTAAAAATACCACCAAAGTGTGCTGGCAAGTGGTCAATAAAGCTAAAAACTCTGTTCGAAAAAATATAGTTTTACTTAAAGATCAAAATGAAAAAGTGCACGACCCTCAACTGTTTTAAAATATGTTCAATGGTTTTTTTAAAAATGCTCCAGATGATATAATATAAAAAATTCGGGGGTAGGAATTATCTCAGATAGTACACCTGATTTAAAGTTTAATATCAAAAATGATTTCAAGCTTTGCCTTATACATATAACGAGCTCAGTTACTTTTGAAAAAAATAAAAAAATTAACTTCCACTTTTGATGAAATTCCCAATTTTCTGGTAAAAGAAGTACTACATTTTATAATAAAACCAATAACGCACCTTATAAATATTTCATTTTGCTGAGGAGAGTTCCCAAGTAGGCTGAAACTATACTACAACTATTTAAAAATGTAATGACTCATACGCGTGATCAACACGTGATCAGAGCTCGATCCCGGCTTCCTTCCAGTACAGCCGTATAGCGTACGACATATGTCGTTTCTGTGGCTTTGCGGTGGTCAACAGCACAGACAGAGATGGAAATAATGGCTGATTATTCTCCGCCGGTAGAACCAATGAAATCAAACACGCGCCTCGACCGGCAGACTCATAGGCGTCGGCAACGCATTGGAACGTGTTTCGTTGAGCGATCGCATATTGTGTGTTTTTATAAGAATTGTTGTGTGATTGTTATTGTTGTGGTTTCTGTGGTTACTGTTTTGGTTATACTTAACCATGGAGAGTACAAATGGCACGAGTGGAAGTACTGAAAGCCAGGGAACAAGTAGACGGCTTCGTAAACCACTGAAGAGGGACGCGAAAGAAATCGTGCTCAACATGTTCAATTATCTGAACAGAACTATGTCGCAGGGAGATGCACTCGCGCGTTGTGAAAGTATGACAGTCGTTCCAGAGTGGACCATTCGCAGGGTGGTGCATGAAAAGAAGAAAACTGGAGCTACTACTGATCCAAAGTTTAATTTGAAGGGACGAAAGGCCGTTAAATTGGATGACGATAGCAAAATGGCGTTAAGTCGAACCGTACATTCATTCTTCTTTAGGAATGAGATACCAACCCTCAAGGCTGTACATGCAGCGATCAAGGAAAATGAATTTATACCCCAAATGAGCGTTGAGGTAATGAGGAAATCCCTGCACGAAATTAATTTTCGTTACGAAACGCGTAATCGGAAGTCAGTATTGATAGAGAGACCTGAAATAGTCGCCTGGCGTCGAAAATACCTACGCGAAATGATTGAATATAGGCGACAAAGCAGAAAAATCTATTATTTGGACGAGACATGGGTAAATGCAGGTCACACAGTTAAAAAAACCTGGATAGACAAAAACGTAGTGTGTAACCGACAAGCAAGCATTGAAGGTCTTCGTGGACCGTCAGGGAAAGGTCAAAGATTGATCGTAACTCGTATTGGTAGCGATAGTGGCTTTTTAGAAGAGTGTGACTTGATTTTCGTCTCTAAGAAAGGAGGTGATTACCATGACGAAATAAATGCCAGCTGCTTCGAGAGCTGGTTTCAAGGGGTGCTTCAGCAAGTTGAGCCCAACTCTGTGATCGTCACGGATAATGCTTCCTACCATAGTCGTCGAGCCGAACGTGTACCGACTATGGAATCACGAAAAAGTGACATGCAGCAATGGTTGCGCGAAAAAGGAATCCCGTTTGACGATTCATGTGTGAAAGCGGAATTGTATGAAAAAATTAAACAGCACAAACCTGCGAACATTAGTTACGTGACTGATGAGATGGCCCGTCAATGTGGTGTCACTGTGCTGCGGTTACCGCCCTACCACTGTGAACTGAACCCAATAGAGCTCATCTGGGCTCAAGTGAAGGGTTATATTGCGCGCCATAACACAACCTTCAAATTACCAGACGTTAAGGTTTTACTTGAGACTTCCATACAGCTTGTAACGCCCGAAGCTTGGCAGAATGCTGTCCGTCATGTTGTGAAGGAAGAAACAAAAATGTGGCAGCTTGACCACCACATCGATACCATCATAGAGCCAGTTATAGTCAATTTCAACGAGGAAAGCGATAGCGACAGTTTATTACTGTCAGATGTAAGTGGAAGCGACGATGAATAAAGGTAATTCCCAAATTTTTGACTTACAATATGTTTCAAACCACTCTTTATTAAGCATGTGACAAATCTAGTTCACCCATGTTAAACATTCATACCTCGCCTATGAACAGCCGACTACTGGTAGTTAAGTGATGTTCACGTGAACATCGATGAGTCATTACAGTTTTAGACAGTTATAGTATAGGTAAAGTTGTACCAATCCTAAAAAAGGGGAATGAGCTTGATATTGATAACTACAGGGCAACAGTGATGGGCGTTTACGCGTATACATTAACTGTCTACGTCTCGGTGTGTACAATGCGTATACAATGAATACAATATATATATATATATATATATATATATATATATATACATTGCGTATACAATGAATAACAATGTATACAATGACAATGTATAGAATAGCATAAGTGAGGCCAGGTTTATTCGCAAACGTCGGAAAGTTGGTAAACAGTGAACCGACACCTTAAAAAAAATATGGTTGGACGCTCCATGAATAAAGAAATCTATGAACTAGGGTTCATTTGTTGTTATTAATTTATTTAAAACTGTTTCTTTGTATACGTATATAAATAAATATTATATATTTTTTTTCATTTATTACAAACTGCTTCCACAGTCAAACCAATGATGCAATGTTGCAGAATTTGTATATATCCTGAACTTTCAGCTCCACCTAAAATCGGAGAACCATTAGGATCGATCTGGAATTGATCCCAAACAGATTTGACAGAAATGTGTATTCGAGCGATGAAAACAAGGCGTTGTAGCAAGTTGTGTTCTGTGGCCTTCATCACTGTTGTGCCAGGCAACCTGGTTTGTAGCGCACTCTTTCTACACAAGTGGTGCCCGCTTATCCCCTTCTCCCTCTTCCTCGAACAGATGGAAATCTAAAAGGGAAATTGACTTTCGCTAGCACTATATGCAAATAGTCGAACTATGATTTGCTATTGTATACATTTTATACATTGTATACGTGAATATCGAGACTTATACAGGGTGTCCGCAAAGTTGAGGTTTTCCTTTTCAGAAACAACTACCCTTGAAATAACAAAGGTAATGTGTAGTGAAACGAGGGCGACCAAGTAAAAAAAAATAAAGGAAGAAGTACTCACTCTCCAGTTGACGAGAAGGGCTAAGTACGTCTCTGCCCGAAATCATACCGCTCCAACAGAAAATGAAATCAGCTGATGCGCTACCGAGCAGACGCCGGCGGTGGTGCAGACCACGAACAGAGGTAACAAATATGACGATCGTGCAGAAACCACATTGATTGTCTTACACTTAATGGCACATCTTCTAACAAGGAAGGCAAAATGTTGCGTAAAAAGTCTAGGTATTGCATCCCGTCCAATCGATTTGGGAGAATAAATGGTCCAATGAGCATACCGTTCACCATGCCAGCCCAAACATTCACCGAAAATGTTTGTTGAAAATGTGCCCGACGGACAGCGTGCGGATTTTCTACTGACCAAACATGAGTGTTGCGAAAGTTATTCACCCCATTACGCATGAAAGTAGATTCGTCTGTCACCAATATGCACTTCAAAAAGTCTGGATTATTGTCATGTTGATGCAACAACCACTCACAAAACCGCACTCTTGCTGGAAAATCGTCAGGTTGAAGGGCTTGTACACGTTGGGCGTGAAACGGATACAGCCCCTCTTCACGCAGCGTTTGCAACACTTTAGTTTTTGATACTTGCACTTCTCTAGCCACGTCTCTAGTGCTTGTTGTTTTTTGAAACGTAATCGATTATACGGGTTCGTTTACCTCTACACGCGTGACCGTAACCGTCGGTTGAAGGTTGCATACTGACCTGACACACTGACCCCGACCCAGTTCTGTCGTCGGGTTGAGCTAGTGTCCTAGTACCAGTCGGGGATGTCGCGAGTCGCGGCTACAGGACGGTATTCAGATATTTTTGATGTTGCAGAGCCCTTTATCTCGGTTCCCTTAAGTCTTTGGTGTATATGGTACTAAGAAAAATTGCTTATATTTTCAAGATCTACACGTCGTGTAAAGAAAAACCCCAACTTTGCGGACACCCTGTATATTCACCATTGTATACGCGTATACATCACTGCAGGCCAATCACTGTGCCGTCTGTACTTTCTGAAATGCTTGAATATGCCTTTTTGGAGAGACTTCTTCTACATCTTAAGAACAACAATATTTTTTCTCAAAATCAGCATGTTTTCACAGATGGTAAGACCACAATATCAGCGGTGCATTTCTTCTATGAGAAGCTTATAGAATACATGGACGCGGGCACTCGCCCAACTGGGGTATATTGTGATCTCAGTAGGGCATTCAACCGCGTTGTTCATAGAAAATTCTTGGAGATTGTGGGTAAATATGGTTTTGTCTGTCCAGATCGTTTTTAGTCCAAAGAGAACAATATGTTTCAGTACAATACCTTAATGCAATGAACAATGTGGTGTCAGGTACATTAGACATTTCGATTGGAGTCCCTCAGGGCTCTATTCCTGGACCAATATTTTTCTCTTATATATCAATCAGCTCGATAGTGTCCATCCAGATACTCATTTTACAGCATATGCTGATGACGTTTCTGCCATAATATTAAGTAATTCAGATATAATTTTGGAAAATAAATGTAACAACTTAATTAGGTTACGTGGTTTAAATAGTCCTCACTATACTGGAATCCGTCCAAAACAACGCTTATTCGTTTAGCTTTTATCATGCTTATTAACGTTAAGGTGGGATATCTAACTTATTTTGTTAAATTTCGAGTTAACATTTTAGATTCTATTTATCAGCAGACCTAAAACTTGTAAACGTATGCTCAAAATTACAGCACTACTAGTCGGTGTTGCATTTTCTATGTCATTTAGTATATTTACTGGCACTCCTAGGTAATATAGTGTAGGAGATGTATGAAGTAGTCTGTGGTGTGCTCGTTTTCGTGGATCATTCAAGATAAAAAGTTTAAACATCGGCAATATATACCATATAAACAATTATACTTGAAGGTTAACAGACACTTCGTTAGAAGAACGGTAAAAGGTAAGAATTCCTGATCCAATTTCAAATAAAGGATGATGAGAGAAATAAATGTAGAATGAATACCTGTTTCTGGATTCAAGCAAGACTAAGGGTGGATTTCACCAGGATTGTCAAATCAACGGTCCGTTATTCTCCACCTATAGGGTAACAGTCCGTCAAATACAAATTTTAGCAACCAATAGCTATGAAATGTAAAAACAAAATACTGTCAAAGTATGAGATGGCAGCTTGTCATTGAAACATCACCAGCTTATTGAATATTAAGAAATTACATATGATTTAGACATAATTTAAAAATATGTTCGATTTCTGAATATAATTCATGTTTTCATTCAATATTGTTGATTGTTTATTCATGTTTATATTATTTTCTTCAATTGATATGCGATTTTACTGATTCAAAATCACCTACCGTGTGTTTTTTAATTCATTTACTTGACGTTCATCAGTACCATTATATCACCGTCGATTGATATTCCCACAAAATCATTCAGCATTTTTGATATCCATAAATCCATAAAGTCAAATATTTTTTGGTTGTTCAGGAACCAAACCAACATCCACACTATAATTACAGCGATTAAGAAATACTAGCTACCGGCAAACTTAAAACCTGCAAAAAAATAGAATTTGCAATATATTTCTTGTTTCACTGAGTAGACATTCTAGGTTATATTTACCTTTAGTCCCAGTGGCGTAGGTTCCGCCTACTGTTGAAATATACTCTACTACGCTTTATAAAGACTATACGTGGAATTTTTCCCAAAAACACTTGAAAAAATGCAAATAAAAATTTAAAATTATCTCCATGACGCCCCAAAAAATGCATTTTATGATATATTGGATATATGATATTTTTATTTGTCTGTATATGTGATATGATTTTAATCTGCTTGTAGATATAATATAATATTATTATTATAATTATTTGACTACCAGCCCTTTGTGTGGTAAGGGGTGGGTCAAGCTGGGAGCGGATACACACTCGGATGTTTATTTTTGCATCTAAATGGTGATATTTACGTAACGGTCATTACTGATTTATACATTTCTCTAAGTATACAATAAAATATTTTTCACGACTATTGAGCTTTATATGTTATATTATAATTCCTATTTTCACCATATTTAACAATCCGGGCCAGTCTACTCAAATGTTTAGTGATGGTTGTAGTCGAATAGCCGTAATAACTCCCTTGCAGTGTCCTGGCCTCACTGAGATAGTGCATGCACGTATAATTTATAATTTTTAGAGCGGTAATCATGGCATATCATTAATTTATAAGCTCGTACACAGCCCGTCCGAAAATAAACAAAAACGGCAGACACAGTGACCGCAGCTAACACGAGAAGTTATGTCAACACGTAGCGGAAAACTGCTGAATCGATATTACTCATTGCTAGTCACAGTGCATGGAGTTTGCACGGCTCTACTAAAACTAGCCAGAGTTATCACTGCCCTCCAATCGATACCAAATATGTTAACAAGAACTTATCAAAATTCAATAAAAAATTATGGGTGTCGCATTTTATATGTCAGTATACAAATGAACAAATATAGTAGTAGTTTTTTTTCTTTTGTCCTTGCGAAAAACTATTCCTTTTGTGTCTCTGTGCAACATTCAATGTATACTTTCGCATCTAGGCGCTGATTTGTATTTTCTACTTCACATCGTAAAATGAATTTCTAGAAAACTTAAAGACTGGAAATACAAATTAATCTGAAATGTAATAACTTCTTTACGTTTGATAAATATTTCTGTATGTACCAAATTTTCATACCTTTTAATTTTGATATACCAACCAGGGATTTTATTTTATTCTCGCTCTTTTCTAAAACTCAGCAAATTTGCATATTTAATTTCTAGGTTGATAAAAAAACGGATGGGCAACTAATTTTTAGGTTTGCATACATCTCCAGTAAGTGTAAGAAACCAATGGAATTATCAACACAGATCCTCACTATGCGCCAACGCATTGCCGTTACCTCCAGAAGTGCCATCTCTGAAGCATATTTTACATCACATCAGAGCCAAACATTGATAGCTGAAGCATCATGACGCTTAGGCAACACTGAGTACACACCAAGTTCACAACAGCTAGTTTTAAGTTATTTACTGTCACAAAAAACTTACATAAGTTGGAATGTATGGGAATAAGAGGCGAGTTGTTACTGTGGATTAAGGCTTTTCTCACCGGGAGGACTTTCTCCGTGCGCGTCAGTGATAGCCAGTCTCACCCTCATCATGTAGCAAGTGGAGTTCCTCAAGGCTCTGTCTTGGGGCCAGTGCTGTTCCTTCTGTATACCAGTGACCTGCCCGCATTGATTTCCTCCACATGTTCAGCTTATGCCGACGACACCAAGATTTACAATACTGTCGTAAATTCTGCTATGCTTCAACGCGATCTTGATACTGTTTGTCAATGGTCAGTCAGTTGGCTTTTACCCTTAAATCTAACCAAGTGTTGTGTCCTTCACCTCGGGAAGACAAATCCGCGATTTACATACAAGATCTCTGACCACAACATCGAAGCAGTTTCGAGCCACACTGATCTGGGCGTTGTAGTCAACGATCGTCTTTCCTGGTCAGAGCATATTCACCACGTTACATCAAAAGCCAAGAAACTTCTATATATGCTGGAGAGGTCTTTCAAAGGATCCGATGTCAAAACTTGCGCCTACATTTACAAGGCATTCGTGAGGCCAATTCTTGAATTCGCTGGCCCGGTATGGGACACTGTGCTTCTGCGCGATAGAAATCTCGTCGAATCAGTACAGCGTCGGGCTACTCGTATCCCTTTTGGAGCACGAAGACCAAGCTATGAAGATCGCCTTGAATTATTCAACCTGACCTCATTCTCTGAGCGAAGACTTCGTGGCGATCTTATAGTTACGTTCAGGATACTTCATGGTTTGATGGGCACCAACCTCATGCATCTATACCATCTGTCGCGCAGCAATCTACGCGGACACAGCTTCAAACTGCATAAGGAGCCATTTAAAACAACAGTTCGACAGTGGTTTCTTCCCAACCGCATACTCAACACCTGGAATAGCTTACCTGAAAGTGTGGTTGGTGCTACTTCAGTTAATAGCTTCAAAGTGCAGTATGATAGCTGGAGGAGTGTACAAACTTTATAGCTGTGAACTGTATTTTTTTTATTTTTTTCTATTTGATGTATTTGTGTTACGTGTCCGTACACTATATTTACTGCATGAGCTTATAGTACTGTGTACTCTGCTCATCTCAATTATCATAATAATAATAATAATAATAATAATGTCAAAAAACAAAAACCGACATAATGTCACTTTTCAAGATAAGTAATCTGATTCAATCTATTATTCCACTTTATTAACACTGACGGTGTTGTGCTGTGCCTCTCGCAGCTTGGGAGCAAAAACATCAGTAACTCTAATTCGCTTAATAAAGGATTATTTCACTATATAAAACCACAAATGTCATATCTTTAATTGAAAGAAATGAAGTGGTAGACAATATCATTATATCCACCATAACGAAAAAAGGCAAATCCTTTGTTGTGCGTAATATAAATTCCTCAATTTATTTTGATCGTGATTTGAGCAGGCAGGCCACAAAACATAAAATTTTAAACTCAGTCAGTAATTATATTGTCAAAACCAAGGGTACCTCAATCGCTCTTAAAACAGTTAAAACTTGCCAGTTTTTTCTTGAGCAGCAAGGATACCCGGTATGTTAGTATTACGAATAGAATACGTGAACATGATAAACAACTTAATGAAACTGTGCTAGTGAGAGATAACAACAGTAGGAACATACTACTCTCTTGCTGGCTATTACGGTAGAAGTAATGCGAAATGAGGAGGCGTTCCGTTCCGAAATTCAGCACAAGGTTGTTAGTTGTAGTATTCCTCAACTTGAAAATGCTTTCGAGTTTTCAATGATAGACATAAATGTCCGTGATATTCTTTTGACGATTGGCTGTTTCTATCGGTCCCCAAGTTCTGATGCTGACTTTGATAATATATTGTAAAGGCATTTGAAGAGCAACAGGATGGTTGTTTGTGGGGACTTCAACATGAACTTTGACCCACTGAGAATACTTTCATCAGCAAGGAAACTTGTTACAATTCTGAAATCGCTCAATATGGAACAACAGGTGTGGGATTACATTAGAATTACTAATAACTGCAAATCGATCATCGACAATATTTTCTCCAATATACCCTCCACCTTCTCCAAAATAGTTAACTGTAACTTATCAAACCATAATATGTACGATCTATAATTTAGGAAGTAGTAGCCCTCAAACACAAATTGTTTATCACAGCAAACGCCATTTCGATAAACCTCAAGATATTGAAATGTTCAAAATGCTTTTTCAAGAAACAGACTGGTATTTTTTGTCTGATGAAGAGCTTGACTTTGATTCAAAGTTTAATATGTTCCATGATATATTCATGCAAACCTTTGATAGATGCCTTCTTGTAATGTTCGTCAAAACTAAGCATAAAACTCCTCAAAATTGTAAGAATTGCTGGATAACCAAAATAATGATTGAACAAAAAAACAAGTTCTTGAGATTATTTCCGATAACGATCGAAATGTTTTCTCTACGTCATCCAAGGAAGCTGCTGACGCGTTTAAAAACTTCTTTATAAATTCTGTATCGGAACTGACAAGGTCTATGACTTTCGGTGGGCAGGTTTTACCAATTCCCATCAATACAAATTCCATGTTTTTAAGCCCAGTTACTGAAGATGAAGCTGTTGAGCTGTTGAAACATGTCGCAAAAAAGAAGTCAGCAGGCATTGATGAAGTACCTTGCTCATTCTTATTGAATGCAAAGCCTCTAAGAGCACTGTTAAATCTGTCTTTTGCAGAAGGCATATTTCCTTATAAGCTGAAAGAATCACCAATCTGTAAAAAAGATGATATTACTAACATGGCTAATTATAGGGGCATTTCTTTGTTATCCGTATTCGCAAAATTCTTCGAAAAAGCTTATTATAATAAACTGATGAAATTTGCTGACAAATTCAATATCATCAACAGGTACCAATATGGATTTCAGAAAAACCTATCTACAAAAGATGGAGTATTATCTATGTGTGACTTTGTCTTAACGTGGCTTGAAAAGAAAGATAAAACGTGTTGTCTCTTTATAGATTTAAGCCGCGCTCTTTTACCCAAAAAGTTTAATAACTACGGAGTCAGAGGAACCGCTTTAAATTGGATAGAAAGTTATCTATCCGATAGGGAACAACGAGTTGTCATTAATCATGGTAGATGTAAATTATCTTCTAGCACCAAGGTTGTTTTAACTGGTGTTCCGCAACGAAGCATACTAGAGCCTCTATTGTTCTTGTTGTTCGTCAACGATGCGCCTGTTTTTATGAAACAGCATTTTGTTACATTATTTGCTGACGATACCACGGTGGTGATCCAACTCAGCTCTTTCCTGAGTTGTCAGTTGCATCATATCACATGGAGAGGTACTGTGTAAGGAATGGCCTTGTACTTAATGAACAGAATACGTAACTGATGCAGTTTTGCTTGCGAGATACAGATTGTGATATTGACCTGAAAATTAACGGAACCAGAGTGAACGAGGTCCAGGTCACTAAATTCCTTGGTGTTATGATCGATTCAAGACTTACTTGGAGAGATCATATTGACTGTTTAGTCAACAAAATATCAAAGCATTGCTTTGTGTTGTGGAGACTAAGGCAGTTTGTAAGTACTGCAGTGCTTAGGATGTACTATTTTGCTCACGTATGAATTATTGTATCGTTTGCTGGGGTAGCAGCTCACATACACTAGATTTGCTACTTGTGCAGAAGAGAGTGATTCGCAAAATAACTTTAAGTAGCAAGCTCACTTCTTGTCGGGAACTATCCAAAACTCTCCACATCATGACGATATATTCACTTTATATTTTTAACTGTGTTTGTCATGTTCGCAAGAACTTTGAAAAATATGAGTCGCGAAGCAATGTGGAGAGTGGTTATAATCTAAGGAATACATACTGTCTGCGAACCCCTCAACATAGCCTTGCTTTATCAGCAAATGCTCCCCACATAATGCCTATCAAATTGTTCAACAGGTTGCCAATTGTTATCAAAGCTGTCACCAATTTCAGTGCTTTCCAACGCCGAGTTAAAAGTCTATTTATGGAAAACCCTTTTTACAGCATTGAGGAATACTTGACTTGTGAATTGTATTATTGCAAACAATTAATTTTTAATCTGTTCGTCCCTCTATTTTTGTTTTATTTGTTATTTATTCACACCTTTTTAATTTGTTTATTTATGTTGTTTTTTTGAGTACATTATGTTTGCTTTATTTAATTTACTTAGTGTTGTCTCGATCACAACTGTTTAGGTTTTTTTTCTCATTCATCATTGACAATTTGCTTATACTTTTTAAAGTCAAATGACAATAAAGATATTTATTTAATTATTTATAAAAATAATCGAAGGAGCTCCAACACGAGCAGCATCCAAAGGTATCTGTTGTCCGCAAATAACCGGACCACCACAGTAAACAGGAAAACTAATGTCAACACGAACAGGGGAAACTGCTGAATCGATCCTATTTATTACTAGAGACGTACATACTACACTGCAACCACGTCGAAAACGCGACGGTTCGGATCGAAAAATTGGATGGAATCACGAATTGTCGTTTTCGTAAGAAAGTTCGCTAGGAGATGAGAGTTCACGTCTGCTGTTGTTATTTTTCTGCATCGAGGTTCGTCTGTTTGGTTATTACATTTGTACAATAAATTGATGGAAGATGAAGGCGTTAAGTAGGGAGCGCTCTAGATGCCAACTTGGGCGAAAATTGACAGAATCGGGTCCATTTTTACACCTGCGCAATCGTGGGAGTTGAAATATACTAAGTGACATAAATCCGAACACCCAGTTTAAATGGTTTTATTTTAATAAAATTTTGTATAAGTACTTAATGAAGCGTAATAAGTAAATGATAAAAATTTCAAAATGATTGCACTGCTTTAAAGCCCTTTGACCTTTAATAATGTGTGGATGCACCCTGATGTGCTACGCATCTCAGTCCAGGCAACCACCAACTCCTCTCGAAGTGCTTCTAGAGTCTGAGGAGGACGTGGCAAATTGAGCAATCTCCTACCCATCATATCCCACACGTGCTCAATTGCGGATAAGTCGGAAGATCTTGGTCGCCATGGTAACTATGTGACATCATTATGTTGAAAGAAGTCTATTGTGACTCTTGCAACATGTGGTCGGGCATTATCTTGTTGGAAAGTTGGATCTGCCAGGGTGTCAAGATAGGGTAGAAGATGGGGTTCTAGAACTTCGTGGATATAACGCTGCGCGTTCATGTTACCTCTGATGAAGATTAAAGGTGACTTGGAACCATAAGCTAGAGCACCCCAAACCATAACTCCAACAGTGTGATGAACATGTCTTTCAACAAAAAACTGTGGATTCCTCCTTTCACCACGTCGCCTTCTAACCCTGGCACGACCATTGTGCATGCCTAAACAAAATCGAGACTCGTCGCTAAAGACAATACTGTTCCATTCCTGATCCCAGAGTGACCGTTGTCTGCACCACTCAAGGCGATTACGACGGTGTTCTCGAGTTAAAGGGAGGACCCAGTCTGGCCGGTATGAAAACAAGCCAAAACTTCTCATTCGTCGGTAAACACTTCGCATGCCAATAGGTCTTCCGTGTTCTGCAAACCATTCATTTGCAATGGACCTGGTAGTGGAGAAACGGTCCCTTAAGGCCAATAATCTTAGGCGGCGATCTTCACGGTCTGTTGTTCTACGGCGGCGTCCAGTGCCCCTTGCTCTTTACGTACGGCCTTCTCGAAGCCATGCCTGACAACACCTAACCACAGTGACTACACTTCTTTGCACTCTAACTGCAATTGCCCGAAAAGAAAGTCCAGCTTCCCGAAGTCCCACTATACGGCCCCTATCAAACTCACTAAGTTGACGAAATCGTACTGGTTTCCGTACTCTAGGCATCGTAACCGATCGTAAAGGATGTCAAGAACCAAAATCCGCCAACGTTGATTCTCTACTGCGGCTGAAATATTCATTTTTAGAGCGTTAGTGAATTAAAAAAAAGCAGTATAAAAACCGGAATGTCCAACTGATAAGGCTGACAATTTTTTCACTTGTTATTTACAGTAAGATAAATACATTCACCAACTTTTATTAAAGAAAACCATTTAAACTGGGTGTTCCGATTTATATGCCACTTAGTATATTTGAGTCTTTAGGGATTTGAATGTGAAGCCGAAAAATCTATTCAGGGTGTCCGGTAAATAGTACAACAAAAAAATTGGGAAGGCAGGCGAAAGGCAGATCTGCAACATACCAAGAAATGAACCTAGTAAAAATTTCCTCGTTTGATCTATGTATTGTTGCTGATTAAGCAAGTAATTTATCGCAGTACTTTGCAGTATCAGTCTAGTACATTTTTATTTCATTACTACCAAAGTTTAGTAAAATGGTTTTCTGAAATAAAAATTACGAAGAAGAAATTAGTTTGTCAAGTTTACCTACTTGTATTTATCGAAAATAATATTTCATAATATGGCAGACGAACTATCTGAGAATATTTTGCAAAAAAAAGCAAACAGATATCCTGTTGTTTCTAGGCACAGCAACAAAAGATTGAAAAAACGGAGACAACAAAATTAATATCTCAAAAACAGTGAAACCTTTACTAGTCATTTTTTGGTATGTTGTAGATCTGGTCTTCGCCTATCGTCCCTAGTTTTTTTTTGTCGTATTATCCTACTATTTACCGGTCACTCTGTATATCATTTTTTAATTCTGTTCTATCCATGTTTTGACATTTTGTGCATCTAAAATGTTCAATAACACCAAACTATCTATTTGTCCAGTCCGTCAGTTTAGTTGATGTAACACCTGTCATTTGATATTACCAATTTACTGACCATCCTTTTTTAGTGGACGCACCACGCGTCGTTGAGTTTGAGTAGAACATATTACCGGGCTTAAAAGCTTCGTAATAAAGATATCGTATTAGGAATCGAACATTAATTCACAAATGATTCGTTTCGCAACGTTTACATTATGCGTATAATAAACAGTGCCCGGATCGTTAAATACCTGATATCGGAAACGCAGACCGCAGGCCATCTATCTGATTCAACAAATGCTCGTTCGACAAAGCAGATTTTATCATCACCATTATTCATTTTCAGATATTTGCAGAAAAACAGATAACAAAATATTTTATTCGAGCGAAACCATATTTTCATTCCATATTTTCTGCTCTATGGAACCATGCTTTAATTGTTGCATATATTTGGACAATCGCAAACTGCATTTATGCATACGTAAATAATATGTCCAAATAAAACGTAAATGGTCGCATATATTATCAATATCAGTAGGATGCTGTTGTAATTATTTTATGGGTTTGTGATACGGGGTCGCTCCAGTTTCTAGGCGTAAATAGCCGGCTTTCAACCACCTTAAGACACACAAATTTGCCGGATACTTTCCATGTAAGGCTTTCTCTTTCCACGCTTAAGTTCTGTTAGAGATAGTAATTATTTCGTTCGTTGTCTGATGTCCGTTGTCCTACTGTAGGGATGCATGAGAGCCGTCCTCCTTGATTAGTTGTATCAGTGGCTGAGTTGATCTTCTAAAGTATCCGGCCATTTTACGCTATTCAGACTTGCATACCAAGCTGCTGTTCCATCAACAACTAGCCACTTCTCACTAACTAGTTGATCCGCAAATTGTGTGCCCTAAGTAGACGGAGAGATCCAAGGATTACTGCTTTCTGCATTCTTCTGGTTAAGATGCTTGTCGACGCTCGGCGTACCGGTGTGGATTTAATTTGCAGATAGCAGTGTATTACTTATTCCACGCAAGGATCCAATGACCATGACTAGCAGACTGTCAGTTTGGACTCGCCAGAGCCTGCGAAGCTGATTGAGGAGCTTCTTCCTCATTCGAGACGATGTTCACTTCGGCCGGAGCAAAAAATTCAACAACGAACACGCCTTCCGTTCGTGGTCGAGAAGGACTATGTCGTGCTTATTCGCCTGCACCAGCTCAACCCTGGGGAAAGAGTAATTCCAGCAAATAGGCACTTCTCGTTCTCCCCAACGGAATCAGTATACCCTGAAGCACAGGGCAACGCAGGTGTCTCATCTATACCGTATACCTTACACGCTGACAAGGGATGCAAAAGCGTCTCTATCGACATGCTCTGCAGTTGACATTGGGTACATCCACAGCCGTAACCCTACGACGGTATATCAAGGTATTAAGTACGCCATCTTGGGAAGCCATAATGAATCCCTTAGCCTCAACCTTTAACCCACTAGATCTGCGAAGGTCAACTGCCTAGATAAGCCCTGTTCTCCTCTATGTGTCTGTGGATGATTCCATGCATAGCATTTTATCTATGAAGCCTTAATAAGTAATTTGCTTCAGCATTTTTTATGTTGACTGCTGGCATTCCCTCTTAAAGTCGAGTATGAGACTAAGCTTTTCGTCTGCTCCTTTCGCTGTTCCAAAAAGAAGAACCCGGATTTTCGTGCTCACGCACAAAGCGGATTATATCTAGGAAGGTACCTATGTACCTGAAACTGAGGACCTAGGATGCAAACTTCTGTGCATGTTCATCTTTTTATTATTATTACTATTTCACAGCTTTAAATGATGACGGCTGGGCGTTGTGCTCTCCTTCTCTGACCTAGGGATGAGCATCAGCCTGAAACTTTCCTTCTGATATGCGTCATATATTGCTGCTGCTTGAAGCAGTTGGACGTTGAGGTTTTTTGAAATTTTTTCTAGATGTTTCAATAAGTTGGTGGACGTGTTGCTCCTATCACTACAGGTACGATTTGTGCTTTCATATGCCACATTCTTTTGATCTCAAAGGACAGGTACTTAAGAATCTTCAGATTTTTAGTGTCTTTGATCACTATATCTGGTTTGTTTGCAGGCAATGTCCGATCCGTAAAGATGTGTTGGTTCCGCGATGTGGTGACGCTTTCAGATGATTTTACTTGCTGTGGGTCATGTTCGTAACAATTCTTCTTGTCAGCTACGCCGTTATCTTGACATGCGACGTGGCGCAAAGCTTTTGCAACTTTGGGATCTGTATGCCTATTCAGGATTTTCTTTGAGAAGTAGTTGGTCGCCATGGCCTGACCATTGAGACTGATTTCGATAGCGCCTTGTGACAATATACTTGATTCTGCGTGGTGTATTGACCATGCATTGGTTTGGCCATCCATCGTTTTTTATGTTTTTCGCCATTTTCCTCTTACACTCCAATGTGTATGCGATGTGGCGTGAGGGTGTGGAAACTCCCAGTTGACAGCTGCTATTTTGGCGATGGATCTGTGCCGGGGGAATCTTTATCAAAGGCATAAACAAGCTACATATTATTATTATTATCAGGTGTTTTGCACCGACATAGATCTTGTAATTATACTAAGTGACATATAAATCCGAACACCCAGTTTAAATGGTTTTAGTAAAAGTATTTTAGTAAAAGTTGGTGAATGTATTTATCTTACTGTAAATAACAAGTGAAAAAATTTTCAGCCTTATCAGTTGGACATTCCGGTTTTTATACTGCTTTTTTTTAATTCACTAACGCTCTAAAAATGAATATTTCAGCCGCAGTAAAGAATCAACGTTGGCGGATTTTGGTTCCTGACATCCTTTACGATCGGTTACGATGCCTAGAGTACGGAGACCTGTACGATTTCGTCAACTTTCGATAGGGGCCGTATAGTGGGACTTCGGGAAGCTGGACTTTCTTTTCGGACAATTGCAGTCACAGTGCAAAGAAGTGTAGACACTGTGGTTAGGTGTTGTCAGGCATGGCTTCGAGAAAGCCGTACGCAAAGAGCAAGGGGCACTGGACGCCGCCGTAGAACAACGGACCGTGAAGATCGCCGCCTAAGATTATTGGCCTTAAGGGACCGTTTCTCCACTACCAGGTCCATTGCAAATGAATGGTTTGCAGAACACGGAAGACCTATTGGCATGCGAAGTGTTTTGGCTTGTTTTCATAGCGGCGACACTGGGTCCTCCCTTTAACTCGAGAACACCGACGTAATCGCCTTGAGTGGTGCAGACAACTTTCACTCTGGGATCAGAAATGGAACAGTATTGTCTTTAGTGACGAGTCTCGATTTTGTTTAGGCATGCACGATGGTCGTGCCAGGATTAGAAGGCGACGTGGTGAAAGGAGGAATCCACAGTTTTTTGTTGAAAGACATGTTCATCACACTGTTGGAGTTATGGTTTGGGGTGCTATAGCTTATGGTTCCAGGTCACCTTTAATCTTCATCAGAGGTAACATGAACGCGCAGCGTTATATCCACGAAGTTCTAGAACCCCATCTTTTACCCTATCACCCTGGCAGATCCAACTTTCCAACAAGATAATGCCCGACCACATGTTGAAAGAGTCACAATAGACTTCTTTCAATATAATGATGTCACTTTGTTACCATGGCCACCAAGATCTCCCGACTTATCCCCAATTGAGCACGTGTGGGATATGGTGGGTAGGAGATTGCTCAATTTGCAACGTCCTCCTCAGACTCTAGAAGCACTTCGAGAGGAGGTGGTGGTTGCCTGTAATGAGATACCACTGGAGGACATTGACCACCTGATCAGAAGCATGCCTAGGCGCGTTGGAGAATGCGTAGCACATCAGGGTGCATCCACACATTATTAAAGGTCAAAGGGCTTTAAAGCAGTGCAATCATTTTGAAATTTTTATCATTTACTTATTATGCTTCATTAAGTACTTATTAAAATAAAACCATTTAAACTGGGTGTTCGGATTTATATGTCACTTAGTATATATACAAAGTGCACCGCTAGTCCAAGAGTGAGCATCTCTAGAGTATTTCTTCAAAAATAACAAATAAGGTTATGTTTTGGAAGGGTGTCCAGTAACTACGATGATTTTTTTAAGTTTTTCAGTTGTTGGACATTTGTCCAATAATTGAAATTTGCATGACATTTTCAGTTTGACTGCACTACTTTCTCAGAATGTTCTTCTGAATTCAAATATACAACTGAAAGTGATTTATATGATGTACATCCAGTAATTGGACGCCTATCCAATAACTAACTTAGTACGTGTCCGATAACTTAGCTTGTGGTTTCCAAGTCATCCAAAGATTACCAAACATGCCAAAAAAAGCATTCATTTGCCATGACTGTTATAAAGAGGAAAGTGAAGACGAAGCAGAACGATTTAGTGAATGTTCGGGATTGAATAACAGAGAATCGAGCAACAGCGATGAAGAGATAGAGGTGAAGAAGCTATTCGAATACTACTAGACAGAAAAATCTAAGTACTAGGTTATGTTCAGTTTAACTGTAGGTCTGTTCTGATGTCTTAAAACCTTCAATAAAAAGCTATCTTTGATATGGAACAGTTTGCCTTATGTCTGTCCAATAACTCAATGTTATATGTCCAGTAACTGGATTTTTTGTCTAATAACTGGCATTTTGGGGGACTCCGCATTGTTTTTACAATTTTTCCAAAATTTGTGGTTGTAGGAAAAATTAATCGCCACCTTGTATAAGTGTTTTCCATTCACCGCAAAGCACACTTTTATAAAGTTAATTTTCAACCTTCACCATTGTTTTGAGTCTGAAAAAATCTTAAGTGTCCAATTACTACCATGTTTACCCTAAATAGAAAAAGATCCCTTCTTGTATAAAGATTCACTGAATCGAGTGAACACAGAACAACTTGACATTTTTCAGTGATTGGACAGATGTCCAATAACCGAAATTAGTTGAAAAAAAAACTATGAGTAATTGGACAGAACATATTTCTGAAATTATCAACTAAAACTTGTTTTTGTTGCAATGTAAAGCTTGACAACAAATATCAGTACGAGCGCAATACAAAAAGAGATGCTAACCTTGAGAACAAGCGTAGAATCTTTTGTCGATACCTGAACCGCAACGCTAACACAAACTTTAGCTTCAGAGTCAAGAGCATAACACTGATCAACAGCCAAAAAATATCCTAAATAAAATCAACAAAATATTACAATTTTTAATGTGCTAAAACCGGAATGAAACTTATTTTTTCAATATTAGTTCAAGTTTTAGAGATACGGTAATTATATGTGTTCCCGCTGTGACAGTGTTAATATACTGTAATTGATAAGAATGCACGTGCTACATTTTTATATTCGGCAAGGAAAGATGATGTAATCGGCATGATTGTGTTACGTTATACATACGTGTACATTATATTGTTTTATATTAGCCATTTTTTCCTCAGTAGGCTGACAGCGTTCATGCAAGATATCTCGAAAATGTGTAAACAATCCAGATCAGTTTTGTTACGTGTGTGGTGATGTGACTTTTGCGTCTCAGAGACGGTCTATTACTCCACTAATAACAAGAAGATATGCCATCAACGTCAAGAGATCCTGATTTTATACCGAGCACGTCATGCCACCAACCGCACAAAATAACACAGTCAGAATTAAATGATCTTGTAAGAGATTTAGAACTTCCAAAATGTAAGGCAGAGTTACTTGGATCAAGACTGCAGCAGTGGAACTTGTTAGAAGACGATGTTTCGGTATGTGTTTTTCGTAAACGCCACAAAGACTTAGAACCATTTTTCAATATGGAGAATAACTTGGTTTTCTGCAGTAACATTAACGGCTTACTGGCGGCTTTAAATATAAACTATAACCCAGAAGAATGGAGATTGTTTATAGACAGTTCAACATTGAGTTTAAAGGCAGAGTTATTGCATATTGGAAATATTTTACCATCTCTTCCTGTAGGGTATGCAGTTCACATGAAAGAATCATATGACAATATGAAGTACCTATTGACATGCATAAAATACGATGAGCACCAATGGCATATTTGTGGAGATTTGAAAGTTGTTGCACTTTTACTTGGGCTGCAGCTAGGCTACACAAAGTTTTGCTGTTTTTTGTGTGAATGGGACAGTCGGGCAAAGGCCCTCATCCAAAAAGAAAATGCGACAAAACCATTGGCACACGTTCATTGAACTTCATACAGCCAGATATCAAGAATTCTCGATGCTTCCCCGATTTAACTTTAAGTCTGCAGCGCCTGAAGTTCTGAGAAGAGCCTTTTCTAATTACTTTCGCAGTATGAAAATACCCTCCAATTAAAAACACACTTCAAGTTCCTAGCTCCTCCGGGCAAATAATGGACGATTTCCGCTTAAGTTGTTTTAGCCGATCGCCCTTGATTTAATTTCGCAAGGAAAATACTTTTAATTAACGATTCGAAGCAGCTCATCGCTGCTCCAAGATTGTAAGAAACATAATCTTGTTCAGATTTTGGAAACCGCCTCATACATCCGAAGTTGGTCGGTATGATCGTTTGTTTGCTTCCTGTGCGTGTTGTAATTTAAACTGGATTGGACAAATTGCCCGAACAGACGAACAGTTTTTTCTAGCGTGAAAACAGTGCTACTGTCATCAGCAAACTTGTGGATTGGGTTGATCGTACAGGAAAGGAGGTCGTTGATATGCAAGAGGAACAGTGTCGGAGCCAAGATCGATCCCTGGGGAATGACTGAATGAACGGGCCCTTATGCACCTCTACATTCCTTAGATCACAAGCCTCGCCCTCTTAGCGAAGTTGAGAATCGCCTTGTGTCCAAGCTCTGAGGGTTCAAACTCATGGATCCCAGTATACCCCGCAGCGCTCAAACAAGGGATCCTTAGCCACCTCCATCACGGCGCCTTAACGTGTTATGGACAGTCCCAAAAACCTAGGATTGTGGATTGATAATGAATTAAAATTCACTTCGCATGTCACTTATGTCAAGTATCATATGCTAATTTGAAACAACTGTTCCCTAGTCGTCACTTACTTCCTTTGGATACTAAACTTAAACTTTGCGAGACCTTGATAATATCATATCATACTGTGACTCTGTGTATGGACCGGCACTCAAAGTGGTTGATTCAGCTCGTCTCCAACGAGTACAGAACACTTGCTTGAGATTCGCGTTTGGTGTTCGAAAGTTCGACCGTATCAGTCCCTAGTTTAAAGAGGGTTGAAATTAGATACCTAGCGACACTTGTTCACAAGGTCATTGTTAACAAGGCCCCTGTATATTTGTCGAACAAGCTACACCCGCTTTCGAATCGCAATATAGGCATACCCTACATATTCCTCGTCACACCACGGCAATCTTTGCCAGAAGCGTTTCTTTCAGTGTCCTTAAGCTGATCAACTCCTTGCAAGATGATCTTAAAGACCTGTCACTTCACTTCAAAAAAAGATTGAAGTACTTGCTGAACAGTTACGTGATGCCGTAATTACTTACTCCCTGGAATACTTATTTACTTCTTTTTTCACGAAACATTTCTCATTCAAATTTAAGGAATATCATTATAGTCAACGCCAAACAAAGTGGCGTGCACGTCATCAAGGTGGGTGTGTTGAAAAATTTACATTGTTGCCAAACTTTTTGTAAAATAATAAAATTTATTATTTACATATCTAGGTTTATAAGCAATATTAACCTCAAATGAGAACAAAAATAATAGTATAATAAAATTATAGATCTGTACTTGCATAATCATTAAGTATGACAATTATTGATCAGATGACACTATGAAACTACCATATTTAATTGATAGCTTAAAGGTACTGAATAAAAATCCAAATGGGGTCCTCCAAATTTTATGCATGGTATTTATTTTACAGAATTCATACAGAAAAATGCATTCTAAAATTAGGTAAGCTACTGGTGTAAGCTTTTTCTGTACAATAAAGTTAGTCGGAGTTTCTTTCTTCAGCGCTGTCTGAATCTGAATCTTCATCACTCTCAAAGTTGATTATTAAAGGTTCGATGTCTGGTCGATCAAAAATTCGTTCTCTTTCATACCATTTAACAATTTCTTGCTCAGTATGTCGAACACTATTTTTCCACATGTCTGGGGTAACCGTTTGTAGAGCCTCGTTCCACATATCCAAACAGTCTTTTTCACTGTTACCATCTCTACCAATATGTCTGTTATAGTAACCTTTTGCTATGCCCCAAATTAACTCAATAGGGTTAAATATACAATGGTAAGGAGGCAGACGAAGAACTTTGTGCCCATGTTGTTCCGCCAATTCATCAATCACGTATATTTTAGGTGGTTTGTTTCTAAAAAAGCAGTTATTTTAAGAATAGGAATAAACAAAAGAAATATAAACTGTCCACCAAAATATATATAATTAAGAAGCATTATGTACCGAGCAACAATACTCAATAGCTCTGTTTTAAACATTGTGTTTAAAAATGGTATGTTTTGATTTGTCAACCAGTCTTGGATATTTTTTTTTGTCCATGCATTGTTGGGCACTTTGTTCAATATCATGCTGTGATAAGGGGCGTTATCCAGTATAATCATAGATGGACTCTCCAATTTTTCTAATAACTGATGTTGAAACCATTTCAAAAAATTGTCCTGGTTCATCTCTCCATGGTAATCGCTCAATTTTGTTTTCGAAGAAAATATCGCTTCACTACCCTCAATAAACCCATTTTCATTTCCAGCATGTAATATAATGTATCTAAAATATATTAGTTTTAAATTTTATAGTGCAAATTGTGTAAAAGTACATACCTTTTACCATCTGTTTTAATAGCTTTCACGCTTTTTTGGTTTCCATTTTGCCAAGAGCGACCTATGGTCCCATTTTGAAATATTCAAGTTTCATCGAGGAAGACAAACTGGTATAAGGCCTCAACCTTGGCTTGATTGTATTGCCTTAGAAATTCCACCATTTTCAAAGCTATACTTGGCAGTTCCATGAGGCCTCGTCGCGGATTGTCCTTAAGCCACTTAAATCCAAGATCTCTAAGCAACCGCCTTAAAGACGTGGCACTACCATCAAATAATGCCCTATCTCTTAATCGAGACCATAAAGTTTGTATCGTAACTTGTTCTTCTGAAACCATGTGTAATATGACATTATAATTTAGTTAACAAATTAATGCAAATTTCTGATAAGTTATTATAATAAGATCTTACTTTTGTGATACATATTATAGATCACTTCTCGAATGGCACTTGTATCCAATGTCGCTGTGTTGGTTACACGTTTAATATAACTCCGCTTTTTCTTGGGCGATCCTAAATTTGCATCACTTTTCACACCCTCGGAAATACGACTAACTGTCCTTAAACTAATTTTTAAAGCAGCAGCAACACGCTACAAAAAATGAAATAAAATTTCAC
This sequence comes from Acanthoscelides obtectus, assembly GCA_963669975.1. Classification (NCBI taxonomy): domain Eukaryota; kingdom Metazoa; phylum Arthropoda; class Insecta; order Coleoptera; family Chrysomelidae; genus Acanthoscelides; species Acanthoscelides obtectus. The sequence continues at coordinate 49,751,198 of CAVLJG010000007.1, read as the reverse complement.
TATTATTAATATACATTACATATAATTATTAGTAACCTACCTCTTGAACAGCATTTAAAGGCAACAAAGGGCCGTTGTTGTCCCTTTCTTGCTCAAAGTAGTGCATTAACGAGGCCACGAGTTCCTTACACCGACTATTTAACTGTTTGGGCATCTTTATATACCAAAATTGCCTTTATCTACTCGTAAAATGAATAATTTTGTTTTGAAACAAACAGTTGTTGATTTACAGTATGCGGGGCCAAAGGATTTATAAAGATTTGAAATGCCACAAATTGATTCAGTGTCAAAATTAATACAAATGTCAGTTCCCAGTTTAAATAAGTTTCAAGGTGACAATGTGTCAACGCTGCGAAATCGGTTTAGTGCGTTTACATGTCGATAAGTGATTGGAGCGTTTGCAAAACATTTTATTTCGCATAATGCGTCTAAATTTATCAGAAAGCAACTTATGTGATATTTTAATAACAATGTTTATATGAGTATTAACCATAATAAGAGAGTAATGACCATTTTACAATTTATATATCACATTAATATGAAACTGCAATAGAGCAATTGTTTGTGATAGAAACCTAGGCATTAGGTCGGGGAATTTTTATCGTGATGACGTGCACGCCACTTTGTTTGGCGTTGACTATAGATTACTATCGTTTATATATTTTTTGTATGGTTTGTTTTTTGGCAGCCCTGACAAAAGAACAATTTGACAGCTGAGAGCCGTGGAGGCCATTTGGACTATGTGATATTCTAAACCCCATCCTAAGCACTTTATGCTTCAATAAAAATAACAATCTAAAGACTTAATACTGCGATTCCTATTTTATTCAAAGCTTGCTTTAATTTTGGGACACCCTTTACCATACTTTCGCAGGTAGGGTAGAGCCCAAGGCATACAGATTGCTCTTATTTTTTCCCAGCAACTGTTCCGATTGACGTACTAGCATATGGCCAGTGATGTTACATTCTGTTTAATACTGTTCATCAGCAATCAACTAACGTCGTTAATGTAACTCTTATGATACAATATCAGAAGAACGTCTCCCTTGTTACTGTCTATCAGTTAATCAAGAAGTTGGTAACGTGAGAAAGCGCCTGAAGTGCAAGTTTCACATAACGAGGCAATCTGTTTCCACCTGCTCAGAAACATTAATTATTCAAACAGTAGCCAGCAACCAGGCCCAATCCAAGGATGCAACGCGTGTGTTTAACAGTAAGTAATTATGTTCCCTTGATGAAGCGCACTAAATATAGCCAGACTCTTGTACCAGTCAGGGACGTATACCAGAAGCATTGGCGCCCTGGACACAGCTTAGATAATCAGCTATGAAACCCTCCCGTCACTGTCAAAAACGGCCGCCATCCGGTAAATGGCCACCACGAAACCTCCGGCACAGGGTCAGTCATTTCTTAAAATTCTGGATAACTGTTTCACCCAACTCTGGCTCTATTTCATCTGAATCGGGCCAATATAATTTTGTTAACATTTCTCGATACCGAAGGCTATTAACAGTTATCGCAGTTCCAGCTGCATTTTCGAAGAAATACGCTCCAATCATTCCGCCACTCCCCAATGCGCACCAAACGGTAACTCGCGGCGGATGCATTGGTTATTCGATTATTACACGATGGTTTTCCGAACGCCAAATTCGGCAGTTCTGCTTCTTGATGATCAGTTGAAAATGTGCCTTATTAGAGAAAATGATTTTCTTCGAGAATTTTGGTGGTGCTTCAGCGCCCAATCAACGAATTCACGGCGCTGCGCATGGTCCGTTGGCTTGAGTTCTTGGGTCAGTGTTGAACCTTGTGCGCATGCAAGCAAAGATCTTTTGGCAAAATTCGTTGCAGAGTGGGTCTGGTAAGGTTCAATTCTTGGCCGCGATGCCGAATGGCTGGATTCTCGGCCACACTTTTCCGCACTGCGACTATATTTTCCAGGGAAAATAGTACGAGTTTTCACAAGAATTATATGTTGCTCGTTTGAATACTAAAAAATGTCGGCGCTCTTGTTGAGAGAACCTTTATTTCGATGTGATCTAGTGCAGTTTGTATGAATCAATAATAAAAAGGAGTACGTTTGTCTAAAAACGAACGACAAAGTACGAAAAAGCTACAAGATTTGTAATTGTGGAAGTATTTTTACAATAATGAGAATAATATATAATTTTGCTATGTACCCTACGCTGCTGAGAAATAATCAATCAGAATAATTTCGGTATCTTTGTCGCGGAAAAAACGACTTCTCAACTAGAATGCATGTACATACAGGGCGAATCGTTAATATGTAATCGGTCCATAGTTACTATATTTAAAGTACCTAAAAGAAGCTAATAATAAAAGTGTGGGCAGCTATACGCTCATTAGTTGGCCTCTCTCCCCAGACTGACCACACCACTACAATACAAAAATATATTTTTCAAATGAAAAATCGTATATACTTCGAAGTTGAGTCATTTATTTTAACAGTGAGTAGATCTGATCAAAAGAAATGTTTTTTCCTTTACCATTTTTCTGGTAAAATTAAAGTAACAAAGTTATAGCCCTTTGGAAGTTTGAGTACCGCCCTGTCTCAATAATAATATTATGTGCTCGTGTTTGGCAACAACGGATATAATTCGCCTTATCGGTTCATCGCATCGGAAACAAAAAAGCGAGAGAATTAGGAACGATGTTTTTACAATTATTTTATTCAGTTGTATACACTCAGTGTCAGTCGGTAACGCGTGAGTGAATAGTGGTGTCTGTTGCGTGGCTCAAACGAAATAAAAAATGGCACATGTTTATGCGGATCGGTTTCCCAATCGAGTGCAACCAACCCCTCGTGCCTTTGTAATGTAGTACAACGGGCTCGTGAATCAGGTGACTTAAGACCTCGCAGGGGACGGCATGCCGGTGCTCCAAGACCTCACGATCAAATACAGGTCCGCACTGAAATACTTGTCGGGAGGATACTTTATAAAACAAGGTAAAATTTTTTTTTATTGTTACACACATATTTTGGTTTATCTTCCTTCTACAATCATTATCTGAAAATTAATGACTCAACTTCAAAGTCACCCTGTATATATACATTTATAGAGTTCATAGTTAATTGTCTTAACTGCTAGAAGGAATATCCTTGAATTTCTTTGGGTAGAAGGAAAAGTATTGCAAAGGTACACTTTTATAACTTAAACTCAATCTTTCGAAAATTTATGTCTTCATCGTCTGGAGCTGGAAACAATTATTAGCAATAACAATAATTAACAATTAGGAGGAAAAATAGTTACTTACTAAGTCGGCGAGATTGTTGCTGAAATTGTTTTTAAACAACAGTGAAGGGAACACATAGTCGACGAATAAAAGACTGGACCGATGAGGTTCGATTAGAACGGAATTATTTTGTTATTAAATGGCAAATCATAGCTATGTTTTTGTTATATTTGAAATATATATATATTGGTAAATTATGAAATGCCTCTTCAAGAGAAGAGCTTTGATATAGCTATAGAGTTTGTAGTGATAGTTAAAATTGTCAAATTTAAAAAAAAAAATTGCTTCATATCCCGTAGTTCTCAAGCAGTGACTTCTCAAATAGGGACAGACCTGGAATGTAAGTCTTGTAAAGTATTGCAATTATACTTTTTTATCGGTTTTAGACGTGTGTCTTATATGATATGTTTATGCAGAAACATCCGCAATGTCATGCGTTTCCAATTAATTCATTACCTTTATCTTTTACAGTAGTATTATTTGTTTGACAAAATGCTATTTTAATAACAGTGGTACATTAAGTTAAGGCGGTGCCTGTAGCAACTTATATCAAGTGGCTCAGGAGTGATTAAAATTGAAAAGTGCTACATTGCTATTCCACCACTGTTTGGTAAGAAGTAAATCCTCAGAATTCATTCCGAGCCCACATAAACATTTAAACGAGAAATCTAACGATCATTTCTCATTGGTAAATTTAAGCCATTTTGCACAAATATTAATAATAAGAAAATGATATTCCATTTGAAAAAAATTGAGATTATGAATCACCCTGTGGAGAGCGGCGTTGTTTCCAAGCAAGGCGCGTATGGTTGCCTACAATTTTTACAACTAACTTGTTTAGCTATTTAAAATATTGAAAGTATTGACTGCTTACACATCAAAAGCTCGCCCGGTATGTAGGAGGAAGCATCCTATTTGAGGAGTTGTTAAAAATCTTAGGTTTGATTGCGTTGATTGTCGCGTTGCTGGTGGCTTGCTCTCGTTTCCTTTTTGCAACAAAGACACAGAAATTCTTGTGATTCAATGAATGTTGTGTTTGCCTGGTGTTTGCATTGAAAATACAATGGATTGTGAATATCGCAGCAGCAAAGAATGCATGGCAAAAGAAAATATTTGTCTATATTGTAAATACTTCCACCAATACGACATAATTTTAAAGCTTTTTCATCAATACTTCGACCGTCTTTTTTGGACAAACTTGTTCCTTTTTGTTAATGGTTCAGACAAACTACACTAGATCATATCGGAATATTATAATTTTTACGAATGCGAAGAAAATCTGCGGCCACTGGCAGGGCAAGTGGCAACACCGGCTGCTGATGAACTCTAAAACCTCTTGCATCGTTGTACTACGGGAATTTACGTGCAATTTTCTATTCCGTAGTGGTCGCCGAATTTTGAAACTGACAGAAGAACTTCATAGCTGATTATTATCTAAGTTGTGTCCTGGTGGTAGTAGTCCGTGTCGTCTTACCACTCACTAAGCTGTTCTTCAACACAGACAGAATGGCTTAAAGACGTCAATTTTATGCAATAATAACGTCTGAACGCCTGAGACATTGAAACGAGGTCTTTAATATTACTAATTTGAGATAAATTTATTCTGTGCCTGTAACCACTGCAAAAAGAAAGTAAATTTACACACACCATTTTCCCGCCAATTTTGAATCGCGGCATCTCCGAAGTTTTACCGTAATCCAAAGGTGAAAAACATTACAAACACTCACAAACGCTTATGTCACATAACAAATATCGCCCGTGTGAGAATCCCGCGGTAACTCAGAAGTTTTCCTTCGTTCTTCCAGTAACCCAAAGGTGCAATTCTCTACAAACACTCACAGACCCTAATTTTACGTACCACCAACACTTTTCACGGCAAGGCCGAGTTTTCTATTTGAAAAACACTGAAAATAACGTTCCAGAAGAGCCCGTGTAAGAAGCCGTTAAAAACAATTGCAACATTACATTCAGGGGTGCCAGGTTTTCAGTCATGCTCGTCGCCAACTTTTGATGAAAAAATCGATAGATTCGCCAGCCCTTAAAAGTGAAAATTGATTATGAGCTTAACCATAAAATGCCAGGCTAGAGATTGGAAATTAAATTGTAAATTGTCCCGAGGGGGAGATGTTAGGGGTTTTTACTGGCCTAAGCACCCTGTTGACAAGTTGACAACGATAACTGACGAGCGTGGTGAAAGAGTGGGGAGGGGGCGTTGCCGACAAATGTATATTGAAGAGCGAACGGACAAAATATTCTGCGTATTTACCTTGTCCTAGTGATCTTTGGGGGGGGGGGGGGCTGTCTATCCAGGTTATTGTATAAAAACGGTAATAATCGTTTATGTAGCAACACTGTATCGCCGTTCGACTAGAGAAGCAGGCAAAAGAACTGCAACTTCTCCCCCCAGAGCAATTCGGCTTCAGAACCTCCCACAACACGGAACTCCAAGCGCTACGACTGACAGAAAACATCACCAGCGGCTTCAATCTCCAGGAGGCAACCGGTCTCGTCCTGCTGGACGTGGAACGAGCCTTCGATCGAGTTTGGCACGATGGACTCATCGCCAAAATGGAAGCCGCCGGAATCGATGCGAACATGTGCCAACTGATCCAGAGCTATCAAACACAAAGATGGTTCACGGTGAAGATTGGTACATGCCATTCAACAAGACGACAGCTGGAAGCAGGCGTGCCCCAGGGGTCAGCCTTAGCCCCCCTGCTCTACAACATCTATACTCACGATGTGCCGAAGACAGCTGACACAATGCTGGCCCTATATGCAGACTACACTGCTATAGCCGCCAAGCATCGACGACCCGAGATCATCCGTAGGAGACTACAGGATGAACTGGACCACATCCAGGACTGGTGCGTGAAATGGAAAATCCGCATCAACGTCCAGAAGACGCAGGAAATCTTCATTCAACGAAGAAGGATTGCAAGACCTCTCGAAGCATCCATCTTCGACGAAGATATCCAGTGGAGCGACAAAGTCAAATATCTGGGGATCGTATTTGACAAGTCCCTCACCCGGAAAGCCCACATAGAAGCTGCCATCGCAAAGACCAGAGCAGCCATGGCTCAACTCTACCCATTACTGGGTAGACACAGCCGGATGCAGCTAGCGACCAAGCTACGGCTGGTCAAGGCCATCGCCAGACCTCAGCTCGCTTACGCCTCCGCGGTCTGGGGGTACGCTGCCCCCAGCTACCGCAAGCGACTTGCTGCTCTAGAGATGAAGCTACTCCGGATCGCCACCAGTGCACCATCCTACGTAAGAAACTCAACCTTGCGTAGAGACCTGCATTGGGACACCATCCACGAGTACATGAGGAAAAAAGCGGAGAAGACCTTCGAGAAAGCTGAGGACCACCCGAACGAGCAGCTACGATTCCTCATGGACTACGATCCGGACGAGAGGCCTCGCAACCGCAGAACCAGGTACCCTAGACCAAGGTCCCAGTTGGCACCCGCTAACTGGAACCTTGACTAGGAGACTAGGAGAACCCGCGGTTGTCCCCCCCCCACGGCGTGGATGCAGGGGACCAGGAACCACCGGGACCAGGACCCACCGGGACCAGGACCAACCAGGACCAGGACCCGCCACGACCAGGACCCACCAGGACCAGGACCCTTCAGGACCAGGACCAGGAACAACATATTGGTAAGAGGACTTGAAACTCTTGATTTTTCGAAAACAAGAGTTTCTAGAGAACCTAGCAGACCCTCTATCGATGATCGCTTAACGACATCGATAGAATGTGCGAGGTAAAGGGAACCAACCCGGCGTTCCCAGAAACTGAAACACATGATGAGACGTTGTAGCAGACCACAGGTTACGCACAACACATGGCCTACCGAGACGCTGATGAGTCGGGCCACGCGGAGGTTTAGGGTTTAGTGGGTATTAGGTGGACAACCTGGAGTCCCACACACGCCGCAGCTCGGGCTATGGTATGGTGCGTAAACGCATTCCCCCGTAGCAACACTGTGTCAGAAGTGTTAGGATGGGATGTCGTTGATATGCTCGGAACACGGCACGTGACACAACATTGGACCAACCATCCATTTTAGTCGCCATTTGAAGCCGCCAAATCGTCACTTTGACGCAAAACCACCACGCCTGGCAACCCTGCATTGCATACCAGACGGCAGACGTTTTTCCAGGATTTGAAGTTGGCCAGCGCCCGAACTCAGTTTTGAGAGTTCTTCAAGGCCGGTAGTGGTAAGGGCAATTTCGTTTGAATCAACGATTAATTATGATGACTTTTATTGCATAAATGTGGTTTTAAAAATATGAAGAAAACATTTCTCATTCCAGATACCACAGAACGTCTTAAAGACGTCCATTGTATGCACTAATGATGACTGAATGCCCAAGAACTTGAAAAGACGTCTTTAAGATGTCCTTAGTGCGGGGTTTTTGGGAAAATCCTGACACGACATAAAGCAAACATCTTTAAGACGTTTCCTCATGTCTGTGGTTAAACATTTTTAGAATTCAGCTTCTTAGAAAGTTAGAAATATTAGTGAACATATAAGAAACTGGCTAGCTAACCTAACCCTGTATTCCAGCATCTAAAAAATTATCCGAGATGAAATAAGGTACTATAGCATCTCCATGAGAAGTTGTGACAGCCATGTTTCTCCTCTCCGCAATATATAGACACCTACCTTGAAAAGTTTAGTATCTCATAGATGGTGCTGCAGCCATCTATCTGAGCATATACTGGGTGGTCCAGCGAAAAGGTCATAGCCCCATTTGTGACTCTCCTGGTATATTTTGGAAAAAACGCTGGCATACGTCAATTTTGATTTCTATGGGGACGTCTTTTCATCTATCGCCGTTCAATACAGGGTGATCCAAAATGAAGATATTGCGTTATATTCCAGATTTTTAAATGGAAACTCACATTTTTTAGTTTTTAGATTTTCCATGAACTGTTTAGTAACGTTTGTATAATAAAGTTTATACCTATCTTCAATCATTCTGAGTTTATAACAAAATCTAACTGAGTTAATACTGATAATAATGGAATGCACGGCAAAAAATAATAATCGTAGATACCAGCAAGAACATTTAGCATCAGTCAGTGTCAGTGTCATAGAAAAAATTTGTCTTTCATTTCGAATTGTTAAGTTCCTACCTAGTTGTGATAAACATTGAACAATGACTTATTCGAGAAAGGGTAGAAATAACAAAACTGTTACCAAAACGGGAGCATTGCAAGAGCTACTAACCGGTTGTTTAATGCGTTTCATGCAGACAAAAACATCAACTTAACAACAGATTAAGTTTTATCTTGTTGATTTTCTTAATACTATCAATTTCGGACTTACCCACTTTTGGAATAGGGGACTAACTTCTTTATAAATAAGAGGAAAAGGTGGTGTGACTCCTCTTTTCCTTTTTTTTAATAATTAATAAATTAATAAAGTACGATAAATAAAATCAAATGGTGAGTCAATGCAAAACAGCTGTCAAGTGGCGTGCAAGTCTAAGCTCAATAGAGCGGAGAGTAGGGGGAGCTAAGAGCGTCAATGACTTAAGACAGATTAAGCCACAAATCTCTGAGGTGTTAATCGGAACTTGTTTTGCTTGACAACCCACAACAAAGAAAATAATCTAACAGCAATGACATAACCTAATTAATAGTACATGGAGAGCCAAATAAAACAAGATATTAAAAAATTTCACAATATATTCACTCAGCAAACAGCACCAATCAATGCTCCGCTACTGGAGTGCAAACTAAAAAGAATGGATATTACCAAAAAAAAATATCGCATGATAAAATTATTTGATCGTGTTAAAAAACACCAAAAGACGTTTACCATGGTACACGCTTTACAAATATTTTTGCGCCTAAACTAAACTTATCTGGGTTGAGGTCTTCTTCTAGTTACGGCTACGCGCATATAAGTGCTTAGGTCAAGAAAAAAAAAAGGTTGGCCAGTAGTGGAGACTTCACAAGGTTGCTTTCCCCGGTCTCCAAAATTTACGGTATGACGATAAAAAATGTCTAGAGAGAGAAAGAAAAAAATCTACTTTACTCTCTGCCTGAGACAAAACTACTCATTGAAAACACTCAAACATAAAGAAAAACGATGTACATTTTTTTGCAAGAAAAGTATAGCAAAAGTAAAAAAATATAAAAATGTACTGAAGTAATATACCCTCAGAAATGTATCCCTTGTTCTAAAATAAAGTTATGGCAGCTCAAAAATCAAAAAAATGATCAACGTAATATAATGCCCAATAGAAGGGACTGCCCCGTATTTACACACGCAAAATATAATAGCTGATTAAAATGATATTTCACCTGTTCACATCAGGGTCTTGTTGCTAAGGGGAAGGGGTGGCTTCCGGCAATACCAGTTGCAAAACAGCTACAAGCAAAGCTGGAGTAGTATGTGGTGTTTCTCTGCAATGCCTCCCCATGCTGAAGAATAAAATCCCTTTAGAAAGTGGACGTGGTAGCACCCAAACCAAAAGAACTAAACGTAAGGTACTATATGAAACGGTGTTCTGTACCTAATATCCCAGAATCTGAAGGTTGAACAAATACCGCTGATACCACAATCTCAGGTGTAAAGCAACTGATACAAAACACCTACCTTTATAAAGGAAGGTTGAATGAGAGGTCATGAAGAAGATATGTTAGACAGAAAACCAAGTAACTGAGAAAACTCGGCGTAAATAGATTCTAACGAAGTGTTTAAATAAACACCACTTAATTAAATTATAATATGCATGTCAACTGTAAGTTGTTTTTTTGAATACTCGGAGACCTGTTTTTTTTTGAAGTAAAGTCTTGTTACTATGGGAACTATATTGATTATTATTTTTACGATATACCCTTACTATCACAATTTCTAGAACTTTATCATGAACTTAAACATGTTCACAACGATTGAAGATAGGTATAAACTAAATTATACAAAAGTTATTAAAAACTGCAAGGTATCTACTCAAAAATCTAAAGTGTCACGCAAAATCTCATTTTTGGATCACTCTGTATTGTACGTACTATAGATGAAAGTACGTCCTCCTAGAAATCAAAAGTGACTTGTACGAGCTTGTTTCCCAAAATATACCAAGAGATTCACAAATGGGACACCCTGCATATAATCCTTTACCAAAATTGTATAACCAATACTCATTACCAGCTTTTCGACAATCATCATTACTTGCATGACTTGATTACAAAAATCATGCTTTTTTACTTTCCTTACAATTTTTTTTTTGCTTTTATACCTTTTGCTGGACTGTGCTGTCGATGATGCGTCAACGCATAACCGCCTTCTCGCTTTGTTGTGAGTAATTTTTTACTAAAAATTCAGATTTCTTGTGAATTATATTTAATTACAATTAACATGAGCTAGTGACTCATATGGTTAGATGGAAGAGTGGAAAACGGTAAATTTCGCCATTTAAGTATTTGCCTAGCTGCGTTACAATGCTGTAAAGAAATAAAGACGTTTATTATTCTAATGATTTTAATTTTTTTAGCAAAGCTTCGCTTCTAATGAAATCAAAAAAAAAACTTGTGGCTAAACACATTACATAACTGTACACTGTTGTCGTTTCTAGATACTAGGTTGAAACAAGAGGCGAAAATGTATGTCAGTATTCCGAATTGATTGGTATAAAGCTGATCACTTCTGCCAGTTGTAATACGTCCCTGTCGACTACACCACCTGCACCAGCGCTACTCCGTTATTAAATAATAAAGCTACTTATTCAGTTCGGTGTAACGAGTAACCTGCATGGCAGCTAGCTCCCAATAGCATCGTAAACAACCTAAGAGACATTTTACTTTTCATTTTATTTCCTACGTGGTGACGGCACGTTAAATATGTATTAGGTGCATACTTGCGTCTTCACCGGCAAACTTTGCAGATGTCGCTTTCATCCCCGGGATGCACCTTTCATCCATCAGCGTTAAAAACGATCCGGATTAAGCACCCAGCTCTAAAGTTCGTAATGAGTTGGAATTAGGTGGCGCGAGGGTGAAACTTTGATGGCACACATTCGGCTCGGGAGAGTATGAATATCAAATAACCGGAGGAACGAAAAATTTCACGTACAGGGTTAACCGGTTTGTCAAACTAATTGTCGTTCTGTGGCGGGTTTTTAGTTGACGCCATGATTCGCTGATTCCGCGTAATGTTACGGTTTCTAGCGGTAAGACAAGCAGACTTTGGACCCGTAGATTGGAAGAAACTGGATGCGCTACAAGACCTAAGGCAACTGGAAGACCCAGATCTGTCACAACAACCGAAAATGTGGTGGATGTGATGGCAGCAGTTGAATTGCCACAAAGGCGCTCTGCTTGGAGGTATGCGATTGCTTTGGATATGTCTGCTCGCTCTTTAAGGAGAATTCTGCATGAAGAACTGTCATTCCAACCCTATAAAATCGTGGTTGTTCAAGAACTGTGTAAATCGTTAACAAGAGATGCTTGAACGAATCCTTGAAACATAAACCTTTTGCAGTAGCGTCGAGCCCCATTTTCACCTCTCTGGGGCTGTCAATGAGCAGAATTTTCGATACTGAGCTGATAGTAGTAGATAGAAGTTCATTTTTATCAAATAGATCAATTAATAACGAATGGATATAATTAATTTCAGTCCTACTCAGCTGTAACAGATTTATGCCCTGATTTGTACTCAGGTTAATGGTTAGCAGTAATTGGGATAAATAATTAGAGAATCTTTGAATAATTATTATTTCATTCAAGACATACTGAGAATTAGCGTATTCACTATGCAATTTGTCAAGGTTATCCAAATTATCTCTCAAATTTTTCTTTATAATTAAAGTGTTATTTTCAAACCTGTCTTGTGATTGTTTTGCTACAGAGACGGATCGGGAATTTTGTAATGATAAATTATCTTGATTTTCCTTCAGAATTTTCATATTTTCCATTATTTCGTCTAGATCAGATTGATCTAATTTACCTGAAATATATTTTATGACAGAACCAAGACCATTGAATAATCCACGCTTAGCTCGTTTGGATTTTATCATTTCATATTTCTCTAAAAGCAAATTATATTCATGTTCAAGTTGTGTTATCAACGTATCATCGATTCATCGTTTTGAAAAATAAACAATTGCCGTTATTTGCTTGATATTTTCATTAATGAGAGTGAGGTTTATATGAAAAAATGTCTTATGGTACGCTTTTTGTAGATAGGCGTTTGAAGTCTCTATACCAACGGGAAATTGTCGACTGATGTGGCGCTTCGTTGCCGAAAACAGACAGTAACCCAGCAAGGCATGCTTGTTGCGATAATTGTCTCTGAAAGTTGTAATAAATTATTCCGCGAAAGTGTTCTCGGTTGAGCTCCATTTTTCTAATGACTTGGTGACACTGAAAAATTCACTGTAGTGAGAACATTGGACAAATTGTTGTGAAACTTTGAATTTAAGTTTACTAAAGAGTGAGGTTAAGATTCAGCATTGACGTTCGATCCGCGCGGCCTACTATGTTTCTATATGCAAAACTTAAAAGACATCTGGTGTAGATGGTATCAAAAATAATAGCCTACGACTTAGCCGAACCACTTTCTTACGTCATTAATTGGTGTTTCCAATCTGGAATTTGTCCTGATGCATTTAAAACAACTGTTAGTACTCCTGTTTATAAAAGCGGTGACAGAATGGAAACATCAAATTATAGACTCATATCAGTACTATCGAATATAGCCAGAATTTTCGAAAAATTACTACAAAAAAGGATATTACAATTTTTGGACAAAAACAAAGTTATATGTTCTGACCAATATGGAATTAGAAAAGGAAAATCTACTACGGATGCAATTTTGGCTGCAATGGATGAAATTAACTCTAATGTCAATAAAAAGATACCTACTATTGGTATCTTTGTTGATCTAAAAAATGCCTTTGTTACGGTTAACCATGTCGAGCTTCTGAAAGTTATGGAAAGATTGGGATTCAGGGGAGCGTCACAAATCCTTTTAAAAAATCACCTTTCAAGTCGGGCACAGACTGTCAAAATCACTAACACTTACAGTAAAAAAATGTACATCAAGTGTGGTGTGCCTCAAGGAACAGTACTAGGCCCACTATTATTTAGTCTCTACTTAAATGACTTATTCAAAATTAACAGTTCTGGAAAGATTATATGTTTTGCAGATGACACCCTCGTATTATATAAAGCTGATGACTGGAGCACACTGAAGCAAATAGCTGAACAGGATTTTATAAGGATCATTGACTGGTTTGATACTAAAATTTTAACAGTTAACTTCAAAAAAACAAAATTTATTGCATTTACATCCTATTCAAAATTTTTACTTACCTTCGAACAAATTTCCGTTAATTATCATGGCCAAAAGACCAAAATCGAAATATCTTGGAATATTTATAGACTCACATCTAAGGTGAGATAACCATATTAAATATGTTATCAAAAAAATTAGAAATGTTGCCTATAAACTCAAAATGCTTGCTAACGTTCTTACTGAAAGTTATCTGCGAATCCTATACCATGCCTTAGTTGAAACCCATATAATATACGGCATCACAGCCTGGGTTGCCGCCTGCAAGACATATATTTCTGACCTGAATATAGCACAAAAAACTGTTTTGAAAGCCATTTTCCATAAGCCAAGATTATATACAACGAACAACTTATATCAAGAAACAGTACTTGATACAAGACAACTTTATTTCTTACATGCCACCACCTTATACCATAAGTATTGTAATAAAAAGAAAGAATCCTATAAACACGAGCATAATACACAATTTCAAATAGGTTCATCTAATATCCAAAGACCACACAAAACATTATTCAAAAAATCATTTAAATTATTAGCAGCTAAATTATATAATGTAGTACCAAACGAAATAAAGATACTTAATTTTGGAAAAAAATTTAGAAGAAAATTGAAAGACTGGGGTAGTAATGTGCAGCGAATGACTATACATAATTATATAGAAAACTAAAACTACAAAATTCCAATTACGTTAATACCTTTTAGATTTAACAATAATTGTTATACACATATATGATTGATTTAGTTATTAAGATATAAACCACACACAGGCGATGCCTTCTGTGGTTTTTTCATATTTATTTGCCCATTTTTTGTATTTTGACGAATAAATATTATTATTATTATTATTATTATCTCTCGTACCTGCTATATGCTATAGGAACCGTAATTTTGCAGCGGACGAAAAAAACTTTATCAATTTTATACTACGACTTCACAACTTTGGTCACAAAAAACAAATGACGTTTAACACATATTTAGTGCGTTTTTATCTAAATGAAACTCTAGTTGACAAAACTAGTGCAGACAGCTGACATTTCTGCTACCTTCTTTGCAATTAACAGATATTGTACTACGATGCATAGATGGATTTAGTGAGATTCGTCTTAGAAAAACTGTTATGCATTACATCAAATTAAAAGTTTAATGCTTTTACAAATCAAAAAGATAATAGCATTCTCAGTTACACCTTAAATGAACGTCCAGCTTCTTTCTTTGACATATGGCAAATTGTGGTAAAACATGTGACAGTCCTTAGATCACTTATAATCTGAAATGACGGATAGCTGTTTTGGTCTCATAAGCAACTCCTGAGGCTCTACAAGTCTAGTTTCACTTCAATTTTTCCATCGGGATTATAACATGATGTCTGTGACTACATTGTCCCTGCCTGGTCTAATTGTTGAGTATCGCTGCACCTCCGTTCGAGAGTAGTCCTTGAAGTCGTAACTCAATTGGATCACCTAATATGATTCTGGTTTTGTCTTAGCTGCGTTTACGCCTTAACATAGTCATTTGGTAATCCAATAACTATTTCTCAGTTTTGTGTCCTTTGGTGCGATCTTTCTGAGAAATCACAACGTCGTGTTTCATTGTAAAATTAAGAAAAATAGCAGAGTAATTGTCAGATAGCTAGAATTGCCGCTCATTGACAGACGTATTGCCAGTGGTAGGTATTGTTTTGGCTGAATAATTCAAAAACTAAATTTTTCTGCAGTTAGCGGAGACTCTATCACAATGTGCGCTCTAGGTAAACCGCGTATACCTCAAGTTGGGCAAAAATGTCAGATAGCAGGTATTGTCAGATGTCCGACAACATATTTATTGGTCGATTCGTGTCATTGGGAGGTGACTTGGGTGGCCAGCGTGATCGCCAGATTTAAGCATGTGCGACTTTTTTCTGAGGGAGTATTTGAAGAAGAAAGTTTTCAAACATCGCCCCCATACGACCATAAGACCCGAATTTTTGAGGAAACATCCACCATACCCCCAGAAATGTTTAGACAAGTAGCTCAAAACTTCAGGAATAGACCACATCAGTGTATTGCTGCTGAAGTTGTGTTCAAAACTAAATAAAAAAATGGGATCAGATACAAATTATGATAAAAAGTTTTAAGCCTGTAAATTATTCAGTTTTTCTTTGATATCTTCACCAAGCCGGGTCATCATCTTTGCTCCACCCTAAGCTACTATACAAAAACCATAATAGTAACAATCATTTTGAAGAACCTGCATTTAAGTGATTGTGGTTTTAACGAGCTGCAACTGTAATAGCATTTTTTTAAATTCACTTCCAGAATTATAGTAAATGCTTTGATAATCATTCAGAATACTCGTGTGAAAAAAACGTATGGGAAGCAAAGTTCAAAATTGATACTACCTTGTTAGATGTCGAGACGTCCCAAAATAAGGCAAATAAAGCTTTCCCAATATAAGCAGAATAAGGAGAAAAAAATATATGTAGGATGATGAAAGGGTTCGCTAAATAATAGCTTAAATTTTTTATAGAAATTAGTTTGCATATATTTGTGTGGAATAAAAAAATACGTATTTCCGTCATACACGGACAACAAACAAAAACCCGGGCATCCGAGCAATATTTCACGCATTTTAAATATTTGGTTAACGAGCGCCGGCTACAAAACTTTAAACCACTCGGATTTATAAAAATCGGCCAGCAGCGAAACGTTGTTTGCCGTGTCCAGTTAGTTGGAATCATCACACTTTGCTGCATCGATAATGTTGAATTATGAATTTTTGCACAGGGTTGGTTACACATTTTGCTAACCTGTGATGCAAATATGCTCAGTGACATTAGAAGTGTTACACTCAGAAAAAATAATTTCTTCTAGTTGATATTTTGGCAATGAGGTAGTCTTATATCAAGCATGAAACAATAACACACTCACGAAACTTTATTGACAAGTAATGAGAAAAGAAATTAATAATGTGTGCAGCTGAATACACTCCTGTATACGTCTAGCCATCGGCAAAATGAGATGATCGATTTATGGTTGTAGCACCTCATTCCACATATAGTGTCATTATGTTGCCAATAAGACAAATTGAAGAAAATATTTTTTCCGGGAGTAAAACTAATATTATTGTAGAATATTGTAGATATTGAAGGTTGTTTAATAAATATATGGCGCAATCGTGAGGACAGACGTACAAGCGCATTGTGCAAACAGCCCTCGTTATAATCTCATGGACTTAACATTTTGCGTGAAAGTGACTTTATATATAGAATATAATTTTTATCATACAAAAGAGGATAATAAGAACAATATTCAAAATGAAACCTAGAGAGTCATATAGAAGTATATTTAAAATCAACCGCTTGTTAACATTACCGGGAATTTATATCTATATCTACTATTTATCTTTAACCATAACGAAAAGTTTGGAGAAAACGTCTTCAAACACAGTTACAATACTCGCAAAAGTCATAAATACATCTCTACCCATCACATAAGCTAAATTCTTCCAAAAAATGTCCACATTACTCTGCACTGAAACTTTACAATGCTTCGCCTCAACATCTTCAATCCATTTCAGCACTCACTATATTCAAAAAAAGCATTCATATATATATATATATATATAGGTGAAAAATTAAAGCTTCCGCCTTTTGTTGGGTACTTCGACAAGATTTAAGCAAAGAGGACTCTTTATACTTTTTTTAATTCTCTCTAGCTTTCAATGGACTTTGCCATCATCATCAGGAGAGTAGTATGTGAGGATGTTGCTAATTGTTGTTTACGTATAGGATGAGGGAAACGTCCAGTAACATGGTGAGAGCTGAATAGATTGCACAATAGTCAAAATTTATACAAAACATGACAGAAACAAGTTAAAAACAGATTAAAAATTATTTTAAAAATTAGAGCATTACATCGTGAAACCACCTGATGATTGCACCTTTTTTTTTTTTTTTTTTTTTTTTTTTTTTTTTTTTTTTTTTTTAATAGATTGCACAATAGTCAAAATTTATACAAAACATGACAAAAACAAGTTAAAAACAGATTAAAAATTATTTTAAAAATTAGAGCATTACATCGTGAAACCACCTGATGATTGCACAAATTAGTGGTCATGGAATGATGAATTGATGAGTGACATGAAACCCTTTGACAGAAGGCCGAAGGATGTCAATGTCAGTATTGAAAGATGGAACGAATTGTGGGCGTGTGCCAAAACGTTGCCAAATCACTTCAGATGATGAGATTTTCAGAATTTTATGTTAGAATTTGTTAAACCGACCAGAGGCAGTTGAATAAATTATATTATTATTAATGGGAATTTAAATTAACAATTATTAATAAATCGTGAGGAGAGAATTATTATATTTTGAGTGGAATGAAATTTATTGGTGGAAACGGCCAAAACACATATTATAATTATGGTTGTGAAGAGTTGAAATTTGGGGAGATATGTAAGTTCTCCAATTTTTCGCAGTTTAGCAAATATGAGTAAATGACACTCAGTTGTTTAACATCTGTCTTTTTGTTGATACAGTTGTTATTCATGAAAATGTGGGACATTTCCAGGAATAAACGTTTGGAAAGGTGTTTTTCTTTATCAAGAACTTTGATACTTGTGTAATTCATAGAATGCCCTGTTGTGTTAACATGAGATGCTAGAGCGCATCTTTCAGGATGAAGCCTAGCATCACTTTTGTGTGATGTAATCCTTCCTTTAAGAGATCTGGAGGTCTGACCTATGTATATTTGGTTGCAGTTGTTGCAATTGATGGAGTAGACTGTGTTGGTTAAGCCAAGCAGCGGGACTTTGTCTTTCATTTTTGAAAAAATGCAGTTTATAGTGAGGACGGATTTGCAAGCAATTCGAAGGTTCAAAGGACTGCACAATCTGATCAGCTTAGGGGTCAGTTCCTTGATGTAGGGCAGGACAGCAAAACCAGGTCTGGAGTCCGGGTTGGTGCTAGTGCTGTTAGGATTGATGTTATTATTGGGAATCACATCAGTTCCGTTATTAGGGGTTGTGCGACTATTACCTGCATCACCAGAGTTCGGCAAAATATTGGAAGGTGAACTAAAAATGATCTTGTTAATCAGACACTTCGGATAACCATTATTGATGAACAGTTTTGATAGTTTACGTAAATTTGAGGTGTGGAAGGTATTATCTGAGATGCTGATTACCCTTGTTTTCATCTGTTTTACCAAATTGATTTTAATCCCTAGCTTATGGTATGACCTAAAATTGAGAAACCGACCTGAGGCCATAGGTTTCTGGTACCAGTCTACCAATAAACTGTTGTTGTTGGTGCGAATGAGTCTTGTGTCTAGAAAGGGGACAGACAGGTTCTCATCTTCTTTTTCAATGGTAAATTGGATGTAGGGGTCATAGCTGTTGAATTCTCTGACAATACCATCCAGACCTATGGAAGGGAGGCATAAAATAATGTCATCTACGTATTTTTTTATGAAGAAGAGGTTATAGGGTAGTGTCGGAATAACAGTATCAAGCAGATCATCCATGACATATTCCGCCAAAATTGGTGACAGAACAGATCCCATAGGACAACCATGTGTTTGAGAATATATTTTGTTGTTGAAAGAGAAATAATTGTTATGAAAAAGGAATGTTATAATGTTGGTGAAAGATTCTAGAGATATGTTGCAGTGTTGACTTATCTCATTCCAGTGTTTATTAATAGTTCTTGTACATGCATCCAGATAGATGTTGCTGAATAGCGACACCACATCAAGACTGGCGATAATATGATCGGCTGGTATTGTCAATCTATTGAACTGACGAGAGACTTCAAATGAGTCTTTGATGTAGTAATCATTATCTGCATGTGCTGATTTTAGTGTTGTCGATATTAATGAAGACAAAGCCTGGGTGGCTGAACCTATTGATGCAACTATAGGTCTTACTGAGAGTACAGGTTTGTGAATTTTCGGAAGTGCATAAAATTTGGGAGGGACAGAGTTATAAGTAGTCAAAGTTCTTTTTTGTTCTTGGGTTATTTGTCCAGTGCTGAGGAGTTCCTTAACAATGTCATTACTTTCCTTTTCTTAGGTGCAATCATCAGGTGGTTTCACGATGTAATGCTCTAATTTTTAAAATAATTTTTAATCTGTTTTTAACTTGTTTTTGTCATGTTTTGTATAAATTTTGACTATTGTGCAATCTATTCAGCTCTCACCATGTTACTGGAAGTTTCCCTCATCCTATACGTAAACAACAATTAGCAACATCCTCACATACTACTCTCCTGATGATGATGGCAAAGTCCATTGAAAGCTAGAGAGAATTAAAAAAAGTATAAAGAGTCCTCTTTGCTTAAATCTTGTCGAAGTAACCAACAAAAGGCGGAAGCTTTAATTTTTCACCTAACTGGTCTAGACGACAATGACCACGTCTCAAGTTATATATATATATATAGGGTGACTTCGAAGTTGATTCATTTATTTTAACAGTGAGTAGATCTGATCAAAAGAAATGTTTTTTTCCTTTACCATTTTTCTATTAAAATTAAAGTAACAAAGTTATAGCCCTTTGGAAGTTTGAGTACCGCCCTGTCTCAATAATAATATTATGTGCTCGTGTTTGGCAACAACGGATATAATCCGCCTTATCGGTTCATCGCGTCGGAAACAAAAAAGCGAAAGAATTTGGAACGATGTTTTTACAATTATTTTATTCAGTTGTATACAGTCAGTGTCAGTCGGTAACGCGTGAGTGAATAGTGGTGTCTGTTGCGTGGCTCAAACGAAATCAAAAATGGCACATGTTTACGAAAATGCTGAACTTGTGGACATGATTCTTATTTGCGCGGCATCACGGATTTATGCGGATCGGTTTCCCAATCGAGTGCAACCAACCCCTCGTGCCTTTGTTAATGTAGTACAAATTGCTCGTGAATCAGGTGACTTAAGACCTCACAGGGGAGGGCATGCCGGTGCTCCAAGACCGCACGATCAAATACAGGTCCGCACTGAAATACTTGTCGGGAGGATACTTTATAAAACAAGGTAACATATTTTTTTTTAATTTTTTTTATTTTTACACACATATTTTGGTTTATCTTCCTTCTACAATCATTATCTGAAAATTAATGACTCAACTTCAAAGTCAAGTATATATACAGGGTGGCGCATCGAAAACGAAACAGACGCATTTACTGGCAGCTCAGTTTTTTTTTGGAAAAACGCTCGAAACCTTCGATTTTATTTTCGAGGGGGACACAAGCCTGGCAAAAAATCACGTTAATACGTGCAGCCCCCTGAGCGGGGGTGACACCAACCCTAAAATCTTAAATAGAAAGGGGAGCCGAGTGATACCTTATTTTAAAGGTCGTTCAATTTCCTTTATAATGATGTAAAATACATGAGCTTCAGTTCAGTAGTTTTGAAGATTTATTGATTTAAATCTTAAATAAAACTAATACATCATCATTAGTGGAGATCAATACATTTGGCAGCAAAGTAATTTAAAAATGGAGAACGAACTGACCCGTTAGGCAAGTAAATGTTGTAAATGGCCACCATGACTCTCCATGCAATAATAAATATTTTGCTCAAAACGTTGCCGCACATTTTGCAATATTTGAGGAGTAATTCTTTGTCGCAGGTATTGACGTTTGTATGGTCAGAAAGGTATTGAGATGAAAAACTGATTTTCGACCACCATGGCCAAGTTTCCTTGTTACGTCCCTGACTTGGTCGCATTTCGATAATATTTAATAATTTAATTCCATCATATTTATTTCGATTGGATTGGTAGCAAATTGGAAGTTAGTAATGCAGACGGTATTATAAAATTTTAATTCAAAATGCCATCCATGTTTAATACTAAAATAAAAATGTCAGTTGTTCTGAATTTTATGTGCACATGTACTTCCATATCAATCAGCAAAACCTGCGGTTAGCATTTCGAACATTGAATTAAACACGCAAAGTTAAATATACACTCATTGTACTGACCACATATTTTTTTTAATAACTAAAGTGATTTAAAATTCTATCTGTTTTATACAGTGATGCCGAAAACATTGTACTAAAGAAAGCGTTTTGTGCGACCGATACGCTAAAAACGCAGTAATTCATTGATCTGTTTCTGTACAGGTTACAGCATGTCGTGAACTCTATCATAACAATCATTTCGATGACCAATAAAGCGAATAGCATCAAGTTAGCAAATTTGGAGGACAGTGCTTCTAAACTTATATGTATAAACAATAAATTTATCTTCGAGCGGTAATCAGGTTGAGACTAGTAGTGCCTCCTATGCCAATGTGGCTGCAATATCAAGCCAGGATAAAGGATGAGGGTTGTAGGGTTAGGCTAGCAGCCTGCCATATATAAAAAATAAAGAAAAGCTCAAAGAACCGATGAAGAGCCTCGGACTAGGACGGAAAATATGGTAACGAAAAAACGAGAAAAAGGACGACGAACTGGATAACGAAAAATATAATAGGAGTGGCTACGTGGAACATAAAAAGCTTAAATAACCGAGATCAGGAAATAGAAAAAGTAGTTGAGAGAACATCAAATAGTTATCAACGCCCTGCAGGAAACAAAGAGGAAAGGTAGAGGAGATACGCTGCTTGGAGAATATTTACTAATATATAGTTAGGTTCCGAAATAAGAGAGAGCAAAGAAAGGTGTAGCAATAATGATCAAAACAAAATATAAAGATCAAATTAAAGATTGCCAGTACATATCTCTCAGAGAATACTTTTAGTAAAGATTAGGGTGAACAGCAAAATTATAAACATGATAGCGATATATGCACCAGAAGACTGCAAATCTGACAGTTATAAAGAAGAATTCTATGATGAGCTCCAAGCATTAGTGGAAAAAGAAGTAAAGCAAAATGAATTACTTATATTATTGGGAGATTTCAATGCCAGAAAGGAGACGAATAAAACAAAGGTTTAACGAAAGGGTCATCAATGAGAACGGAAAGAGAATGGTGGATTTCCGCACATCAAACGAACTGAGAATAATCAACACATTTTTTGATCATAAAATTCAAGACAGATACACGTTTGAAAATACAAGAGGACAGAGATCAATGATAGATTATGTGGTCACAAACAAAAATATTCACCATAAACAGATAGCGGATGTGAGAGGTTTGACGTCACCCAACGTGGGAAGCGAACATTATTTGGTACTTGGTAAAATTAGATTCAATGAAAGATGGAAAGAGAAGATTAAACAAACGAACAAACGCCAAATATAACAACTGATGAAAAGACCGAAATCTCCTAAGAAGATGTGAAACAAGGAATAAATAAATTACAAAATAGAAAGTCACCAGGGGAAGATCAACTACCAAATGAACTCTTAAAATATGGAGGTGGTTACCTTGTACAACAACTGCAACTCCTTATTCAAAAAATAATCACCACGAACAGAATACCAGATGAATGGAGGAGAGCGATCATGCTGATGTTCTTCAAGAAATGAGATAAGAAAGACTCCAATAATTATCGAGCAATGAATCTGTTAAATACAAGACTCAAATTGACAACAAGAATAATAGCGACAAAAATAAACGAACGAATAACTCTGCAAGAGGAACAGCAAGGATTCCGGACAGGAAGATCATGCACGGATGCAGTTTTTGTAATAAGACAAATAAAGGAAAAGTCGCTGGAATACAACAAACCAGCATATATATGAATGATAGATTTGAAGAAAGCGTTTGATAGAGTTAGAATTCGGGGCGCGATACATTTATTATATGACAGGGGAATTCCACTGGATTGAGAATATATACAAAGATAACATAGCTATGGTAAGATGTAAAGGAAGACTCTCGCAACTAATCAAGTATGAAACTGGCATTAGACAAGGAGATTCGCCGAGCCCACTAATATTTAATCTGATAATGGATGAAATAATAAAGAAAGTTAAAAAAAGAGGAGGATATAGAATGAGAGAAAAGGAAATGCAGATAACATGCTACGCCGACGACGCCTAATAATAGCCGAAAATGAAGATGACCTACAAAGATTAATTAAAGAATTCGAAGATACGGCACTCATATGCAACATGGTGATTTCATCAGAGAAAACTAAATCGATAGTGATGTCAGCGGAACCGAGATGATGTAAACTGGTCGTAAATAACAAAATAATAGAACAAGTGATGGAAACGGAATACTTGGAAATCAAACTGTCAAACTATGGAAAAGTGTAGGAAGGAGTACAAAAACAAGTGAACATGGCGAACAGAGCAGCAGGATGTCTCAACAATACAATCTGGAGAAACAAATACCTCACAACGGAAACGAAAACTAGGATACATAAATCAACAATAAGACCGATAATGACGTACACAGCGGAAACAAGAGCAGATACGGCGAAGACACAAAGCTTATTGGAAACAGCAGAAATGAAAGTCTTACGAAAAATAACAAACCAAACTCTATGAGACAGAGTAAGAAGTGAGGAAATACAAGCGAGATGTGGTATAGAGAAAATAAACCTGTGATCCAAAAGAAGAAAAATAGAATGGAATCAACACATAGAAAGAATGACAGAAAATAGAACAGTACGAATAGCAAGAGACAAATCGCCAAATGGAAGAAGACCAATGGGATGACCGAGGAAAAGATGTTCGGATAACATCAATTGAGGCTAAAAACCGAAGTAAAACAGGCATGAGCCTATTAATAAAGTAGGAAGAAGAAGAAGAAGAAGTTAACTCCTTCTAGAAGGTCAAGCTAATAGAAGGCCAGAAAACACTCCCCCCCATGTGAGCCAGTCGCGAGAAACACACCATCTGCAACAAAAACCAAACAAAAAACATGATCGACAGAAAAGGGGATCGCCTTCCATTATTGTCGAAAATTGCGTTACCCTATCTATATTGCTAGTTATAATTTGTGACAAAATATAACTAACCCTGTGCTCAGTTGGTTGATAATGAGACCTTGGTCTCTGATACCAATGGTTGAGGTTTGAGCGCCACCTAGTTCCAAGAACTAGGAAAAAGAAATAACAAGTAGTGCCTTTCGGCCTATCAAAACTTGAACCGACTGCCAAATGATGGGTCTCTGGAGCTAAGGAAAACACAAATTCACAAGGCACACAAACATTTATTGAACCACGAGGAAATTTAAAAGAAGTTCTGGGAGACAAGCAAAACGAAATTAGTTGGTACTACTCCCCAACTAAATGGTTTCAATTGAAGGAAAGGCTATCCAAATGGAAGCTCCAAATTAAAGGTAACCAAGGGTAAAAAGTCCTAGATGTAAATCAGACCCCGAAGGTAGAACCCTCGAACAATGAGGGTTCACAGATATGGGCGACTGCTCCTCACAGACGTGAGTCCTACTTAAAGATCGTTTCGGAGTACTAATGCAGACAGTTCCCCTTAGCTCGATGGTTTAGGTATAGCTGCAACGACGACTAAATCCCCAAGTGGGCGAGAAAAGGGCCCTGATAACAAAATTCACAACCCGGTAAATCCCAGCACTCGGTGTGAAATTTATTCACTATCGCAGGTTGTGGCCACTGAGCTGCTACACGAGAACACCGGAAATAACACCACGTTAAGTTCAGCTCTCGCTTTTATGACCGACGGAAATTGCAAAAAATTATCTATAAAGTGATGGAGAGTAGAGCACGATTTTTCAGAATTATTCGAAATGTCTTGCTATAAAAATAAAAATCAATATTTTTAAGAACTGTTATAAATAAGAAAAACATGTAATAATTTACTTTATTAAGATCTAGTTAATTTTTAGTTTACCACAAAAAGAAACTGTAACACATTCCAACAAAAGGGTAGATAAGAAACCTTTAGTCATAGGTCAGGCAGATTGCGTAGATTTTCTGCAGTTGAAGATGAAAAACGCTTCTGGACACACGCCATTCTTTGCTTAGTCGGTGTATCCTATCTAGACCCTAAAAATCTACACCGATGTGCATGCACAATACAAACAAATGGAATCCCGGATATTTAATGTTCTGCAGTGATATTACTTGTATAATAAATCTATGAACTCATATATGCATATGAATATTGATAGTACGTTGCAAAATTAATCGCGGAATATTCCCTTTGGAAGGGAAATGTATATTAACCCTTCCCTAATATACGAGATCCTGGGCTAGTCGATTTACCTGTCGGACAAGGACCAATAGAAATGACGTAAGCGCCACGTCGACTAAGAATATGGGTTTTTCAAATTTAGTGGTGCAGTGCAAGCTATCATCCTCGCTGTCGCCTACCCCCTGTGAGCATCAATGAATAATACCTTTTATTACGCAGTAATTGTGTAGGTTATCTATATGATGTATTCTACCTGAAAAAGCCACCCTGTAGCGCCTTCTATGAAAGTTCGTCACAACCTATTCTTTATTTACCATATATACTTTGAAGAGGTTAGTACGTCATAGATGGCGCTGCCTATATGAGCATATACAAGTATATAGGTAGCTATAGCACCATCTAAGAGATACTAATCTTTTAAAAGCATATAAACTGGGAGGCAGTTGTGACAACTCTTCATATATGACGCAACCGTATTTAATAATATCATCCGGCCTCGTCTCGTAAATAGAGCAGGTGTAGTACCCCGTTTCCCGGCCAAACCCACGAGCTCAAAGCGCGCACGGAGAGAAGAAAAGCGGCTCACCGGACCTTCCCACCTCCATCCTCTCCGACCCCTGGCCTACTAACTCTCATTTCCGATTCATGTTCAAAGGACAGCTCTTCCAAAGTGCATCGATGACAGACGTTTCCTTTTTAAAACCATATTGCCCGTTCTTTTCCTCGACGTATTTTCTTAGCGTACCTTCTGTCAGTTCTTCTAGCAGCTTTCTAAGTGAAGTCAGCATAGGCAGCGATGTCTATATTTGACCTCCATAGGTTTTGGGATGAGTACCAAACCGGCCGTACTGAAGCTTGTTTCTCTTTAGACATGCTCCATTTCGATGATTTTGATATAAGTTTGAGATATAACAAATGTGCGTTTTCCAACCGACTATTGTTTTGAACAAAATAATGACGATTCAAATTTATTGTTTCTCAAAATAATTGCTTTCGGTATTCTCTGTACGTAAATTAAATACTCATTTTATCCGTAAATGAGTATAAAGCATGAAAATAGAGTTGGAACGATGCACAGCAGAGCCAATGACAATCTGTAACGCAATTTGCGAAATTGCATCACGAAATACTATATCGGGACGCGCACACGATGACCATTTTGCATATTTGTTTATGCAAATGGGCTGCCACGAAAAAGTTCGGTAGAATGTATAATGTATGGTATTGTATTCTAAAAACAATGCTTGGTTACTGCGTTTTATTTAGACTGATTTCGCGGTTTTGTAAACCTGATAACGTACGTCCTTAAAGTTTTGGCACAAACTTCATTGACTTTAATTTTAACAAACACAAAATAATATCAAGTTGCCTTTGGAAAGCAAAGTTTGTTCACTTACTTTGTAGATTAAGTCCTTGTCTGGTGCATACTTTCTAACAGAGGTGTATCCCAACCCTTTGTGGGAATAGTGAGGGGGAAGCTTTGCATAGTCAGAGCTATATTGATGATTGCCTTTCCAAATCGCTTCAGTCTGTCCACAAACATCACGCTAATGACTATATTATCATGTTTTGGCTAGACCTAGCATCATACAACTGTTCAAGAGATACCCAAAATACAACATACT
Source organism: Acanthoscelides obtectus (assembly GCA_963669975.1). NCBI lineage: Eukaryota > Metazoa > Arthropoda > Insecta > Coleoptera > Chrysomelidae > Acanthoscelides > Acanthoscelides obtectus. The sequence goes on along the minus strand of CAVLJG010000007.1, from coordinate 49,723,967 downwards.
TTTTTTCCCAAAAACGATGAACCTCCAAAATTGCCGCAGGCTCGCCCAGTAGAGCATTTTTGGGCTTTACTGTCAAGGAAGGTTTATCACGGAGGCTGAGACGTACAAGACGAAGAACAATTAAGACGACGAATTTACGGAAAACTGAGAGAAAAAAGAAAGGAAAAAGGACATACATTATTAACCTGCGAGAAATAAGCATACCTTGTAACAAACCGAATTAAAAACATGTAGTCGGGCGTTTCTCTGTAAAGTGGTCAACTCCTTGTCTCCTGCCATAGTAACATAAAATAGAAGAGGTTATTATTTGTTTCATTACTGTTTTCTAAACTTAATGATCTAGTCCACCTGTCGTTAGCATGAATTATCTATATAAACTACTTTTAGTATTCTAAAAACATTACTGTAATGCTTAAAAAATAGTGCTCTGGTATGTCACCAAAGCATTGCAATGGCTTCTGATTCAGGTATTGAAGCAAATAAGTTTAGAAATCAACTACTTCTAGTATTAATTTAAACATAATACAGTCGGCATTATTAACAGTGCTTAATTTTCATTTATCTATTAAAAAAAGAAAAAACAGATTAGTTTGAGTTGGTCACACCATATGGCGATAAGTCAAATTACGCGGCATCAAACCTTACAGTCCTCTGGTAAGAAATACTTAAATTCCTTTCTGTGCGTTTAAGTCATATTTCACATAATGCACTTTATTGAAATAGATAATTTTCAACTGTATGCATCAAAACAAAACAAATGGATACTGTATTGTGCTATTTATCAATATAATCTAATTGAACAGCCCCGTGGCAACAGGACAGGGGACTGTTCTTACTTTCAGAGGACTGTCCTAACGTGTATGTATCATTGTTATAGGCACAAGTTGTTATTAAAACAAGGCACCAAGGAAGAAAACCCAGACCAAGAAAGAAATTTTACAAAAGAAAAGGGATGCTGAACGGAAGAGGTAAGAGCGCCTCATGAACGACCCGCAGAAAAGGGAAGAGTTAAGAGAAAAGGAATACCTGAAGTACCTTAAAAAAAAGAAAAGGGGACTAGGAAGCATTTTAAAGATTTGACACCACGAGAACACCGGGAGGCTAAACAGAAATGGAGAGAGCATTGTTCTGCTTATCGGAATAAGAAGAAGGCATTGACAAATATAACTAACACTTATCTGAGAGAAAATACATGAGATTCAGAAACATCACACTCATCCCGACTAACAACACCTCAAGATGTTGATATGTTCAAAAAACGAATTAATAGAGAGAAGAAACTTAGATATCAAATAAAGAAGAAAGCAGATGAAAAGATTAAATTACTAAAAAAAATTATTGAAATATAGAAAACGTATTTCGAGACTGATGAAAAAGGAAAGAAAAATGTGTAAAGATACACCGAATAAAAAAATACAGGAACTAGCAGATAGTCCAGAAACTAAGAAAGATCTAGTCAAGAAGGCATTGTTCGGTAAGGTTTTAAAAGAACAATTATAAGAAAACTTCTCAAATATGGAAACATTGAAAGAAAAAACGCTTTTGACCAAAGTAGTATCCGGAAAACTAGTGAAAAAATACAAATTATGGCGTATGGAAGACACAAAAGTGATTAATTACAGAAGAGTAGAAAAAGAAGAACTACTCGGAGGATGCGTGAGGAAAAACAAAATTTCAAGGTACTCTGTTAGGGCTGTTGTCGATTTTTTTGAGGATGATTTTAATAGCAGATTAGGAGCAGGAAAGAAAAAGTTCATTACCAGAAAGAAAGAACGTAAACAAAAGAGATACATGTATATCTGTACTCATTGCTTGGTGTATACAAGAAATTCCTACAGAATAGTACCTTCTATTTAAGTTATCAATCCTTCTGTAGACTACGGACATTCTGGATTGTTGTGCCTAAAGTTGACAGACGCCATACTTGTTTATGTATCACCTATGCCAACATAGACTTGAAATTATCAGCTTTATATAATGCAAGGATATTGAAGTACAACAACTATCAGAAATTGATTCAAGAGCTGTGCTGTGACCGCTATCATAAGCAGTATTTATCTAAGCAATGTCAAGACTGTTTAAATAAGACTCCTTTATACAGAGAATTCAATAACAGAAAAACAACCATCTATAAGAAATGGACAACTGAAAAACAAGATTTCGTAGATTTGAAAAAGACTCGTCAAGTAACCAAGTATATTAAAAAACCATTTACTGTGAAGCCCCGAAGCCTCATTTTAGAACTACACGAAGATCTAGAGAAGTTTCTTTGTCCCGAGAGAAATATTGTACACCAGTTCTGTGCAATTAAAAAACTTAAACAAACACTAACAGAAGAAGATGTCTTGATACACATAGACTTTTCTGAAAATTATTCCACTAAATATAGGCAGGAAATCCAGGCTTACCGTTTTGGCGGATCACGTGCACAGATCAGTCTACACATTGTGGTCATGTATTTCAAGGATACAGATCTTACTGTACTGTGTCTACAAATCTTTCACATTCTGCGACTTGGACACCTGAAGCCAAATCTTAAGTCTTTACCACCATTAATAGAAAATGTGCATTTCCTGAGCGACGGACCTGTTACACAGTACAGAAACAAAACGATGTTTTATATCACGGCGACAAAACTAACAGAGTGTCTTCCAAATGTTCACAAGTTCACCTGGAATTACACTGAGACTGGACACGGGAAAGGGGGGTTCCTGTGGTCTGCCAATAAGCTTGAAAGTATACGTAAGATGTTTCAAAAATTTAAATAAAAAGGTTGGCAAGTCAGTTTTTCCAAATAACTTGACCAGTTTACAGAGAAACGCCCAGTCCAGAAGATGATCATTTTTAGTAATATTACACTAGTTTACACGAAAAATATACCTCGACAAAGAGGTGTTTTTAGACTAATTTGAGGTCGTTGAAAACGAAAATGACTTATTTATTTTTTCAAATAACCATTTAAGAAAGTTTTGCAAAAAATGTGTTTTGGTGCCATATTGCAGCTATTACCGAAAATCTCGGAAACGGTAGGCGTCATTTTTTTACAAATGCCTTACTTTTAAAAGCCACACATATTCCCTTGCCGCTAGTATATGAATTATTATTATTATTATTATGATAATTGAGATGAGCAGAGTACACAGTACTATAAGCTCATGCAGTAAATATAGTGTACGGACACGTAACACAAATACATCAAATAGAAAAAAATAAAAAAATACAGTTCATAGCTATAAAGTTTGTACACTCCTCCAGCTATCATACTGCACTTTGAAGCTATTAACTGAAGTAGCACCAACCACACTTTCAGGTAAACTATTCCAGGTGTTGAATATGCGGTTGGGAAGAAACCACTGTCGGACTGTTGTTTTAAATGGCTCCTTATGCAGTGTGAAGCTGTGTCCGCGTAGATTGCTGCGCGACAGACGGTATAGATGCATGAGGTTGGTGCCCATCAAACCATGAAGTATCCTGAACGTAACTATAAGATCGCCACGAAGTCTTCGCTCAGAGAATGAGGTCAGGTTGAATAATTCAAGGCGATCTTCATAGCTTTGTCTTCGTGCTCCAAAAGGGATACGAGTAGCCCGACGCTGTACTGATTCGACGAGATTTCTATCGCGCAGAAGCACAGTGTCCCATACCGGGCCAGCGAATTCAAGAATTGGCCTCACGAATGCCTTGTAAATGTAGGCGCAAGTGTTGACATCGGATCCTTTGAAAGACCTCTCCAGCATGGATAGAAGTTTCTTGGCTTTTAATGTAACGTGGTGAATATGCTCTGACCAGGAAAGACGATCGTTGACTACAACGCCCAGATCAGTGTGGCTGGAAACTGCTTCGATGTTGTGGTCAGAGATCTTGTATGTAAATCGCGGATTTGTCTTCCCTAGGTGAAGGACACAACACTTAGTTAGATTTAAGGGTAAAGGCCAGCTGACTGACCATTGACAAACAATATCAAGATCTCGTTGAAGCATAGCAGAATTTACGACAGTATTGTAAACCTTGGTGTCGTCGGCATAAGCTGAACATGTGGAGTAAATCAATGCGGGCAGGTCACTTGTATACAGAAGGAACAGCGTCTTTAAATTAAATTTGTAGTGTTTCCAAAATAGCCGTTAAAATTTGAAAAAAGGTTGGTAAAATTATCAAACTTTATTGACTTTTTTCAGGCCAAACAAATGTTTACACTAACATCAGTTATGTAAGCTTAAAGATAATTTTGTCATCTACATAACAAGCCCAAGTCTATCTGAATCGTAGAAAAAATGTGGAAATTATGACCCGTAATGTGGACCCATGCAATTTCACAATATTTGACAAAATTACATTTAGGGTCTAACATATGCTTTCACTCTCAAAGTTTTTTCTTATGCTTCGTGGAATCTTCACACTAACATCAGTTATGTAAGCTTAAAGATAATTTTGTCATCTACATAAAAAACCCATGTCTGTCTGAATCGTAGAAAAAATGTTTAAATTATGACCCGTATTGTGAACCCATGCAATTTCACAGTATTTAACACAATTACGTTTAGGGTCTAACATATGCTTTCACTCTCAAAGTTTTTTTCTTATGCTTCGTGGAATCTTCACGAAGTTGCATCCAGCAATAGTCTCTCATCATGCCTTGATTCCAAAAACACCCCTAACGCTTTTCAATCGTAGCAATGTCTTGAAGAAATTGTTTGCTTTATTCAATACTTTCAGTCCCCAAATTCCAAAGAAAAGAATCCAGATAACTGTGAAGTAGGTGCATTTTCAAAGACATACAAGAACATGTAAGCATAAAAAAGCTGAATGTTATTTTTTATAATTTGTTTTCAAGTAAACTATTTTGAAGTATGTACGTATTTCAATACTAACCAGAAGCATTGATGTTTTTCATCATTGTATGAATTAATTGACAGTCGTTCTTTTACCCTGATGTTCCCTAATAATCCATAAACTAATTTTTGGTAAGCTCCCCAAGCTTCAGCCTCGGAATTGTTCAAGCATTGTTGAAACTCTGTGTCAGTAATTATTTTTTTAATCTGTGGACCGACGAATATACCTGCTTTAATTTTCTCTGTTGACAGTTTTTTGGAAACTTGGTTTTCAAGTATTTTAGAACTGTGTTTTTCGAATTTTTCACCAAACCTTCGACCACATTCCTTATAAGCCCAAGCTTTATATGTAACTTTATTTTTTTTTCAACAAGTGATTTCTTGATAGCGTTGCTTATTAATTAATAAACTTCGATCATTTTAAGACAAGCTTCAAAAACCTTTATCGTCTATTTTGGGAACACTACGAACTCGATTGACACAAATCATGTATTGCTATAAAGGCTCCCACGGTGCTCTATTCTAGGACCTGTTCTATACAGTCTATACTTAAATGACCTTGAGTACTGTTCCTCTGGAGGTGGATTCATTTTATATGCCGATGATGTTTCGGTGGTGATATCGAATAGGTGTGAGGCTACCTCATAGAGAAATTGTGGAGTTTTACTGTAAAATATGCACAAGCTCCATTTAAAATCTGAAAAAACATGAGTTGTCCAACTGCACAACATGATGACATTAGATATCACTTTATAATTTTTCTTCAACAACCAATCCCAAAATTAATTTTAGGATCTATTTAAATTTGCCGAATACTAACTAGCAATGCCAAGGCACCCCTCAAATTGATGCACTTCTTTTTTCTTCGCTCTCCCTCCTCCCTTCCTTCCTTTCTTCTTCCCTTCTTTCTCCCTGACTTTGTCTGGTATCCGGGCAACCAAACCTGACAGACCTACTGACTTACAAGAGTTCATTCAAGACCAAAGGTCCCACGGACCGCTCTGACACACAATGACGAATAGACAATAGGTTATAGAACCACTTAAATGACCGAAATGTCCGAAATGTCCGTTCTACTTGTATAGCTGTTCTAAGAACGTTTTGTCAACGCAGCGACATACAATGTCGTACGGAATACTGTATACTTGTTCTTGCAACGCTAACAGGAGAGAAATTATTATAAGTTGGACCTTCAGTCAAAGATGTTGTTTCAGTTGTTTATTTTTAAAATCTACTAACCCTTGGAAAATTTTTGTTGAAAAGTGGGCTATTGACGTTCTTTGCAAAGGACGTAGCATTATACATAAAAGTATGATTGTCAAAATAAAGTAAATGTATATTTTTATGTTGGATGAAAACATCCTCCAAATTTCTGTTTTCGGTGACGACAAGGTAAAATCCATAAACTCCAAATGCCGTTCAACTGCAATAAAAAGTATTTGCATACGTGTATCGTTAATTAACAAACTCGCCGTTAACGTTTTAGATTCGCCCACATGACATGGACCATCCACATAATGACGTAACCAGCTAATACAGGGTAATTTAAAAAGCGACAACAATATACCCAGTACAGGAACATCAACATTAATGGTATCAAAAGCTTTTGAAAAGTCTAGAACTACCAGAACTGAACTCATCTTTTTATCATTTGCTCTTAATATGTCATCGAGTACGTTTGTTAGAGCTACTGATGTACCAAAACTACTATGAAAACCACACTGTGTACCAGGATTAATATTGTTACCCGTACAAAAGTCACAAATTTCTGCGTACATTGCCCTTTGAAAAATATCTTTGATATAGTATATTTATCACACGAAGTTGGTTAAACTTGATGGATTAGTTATTGTTGGTAATGGTTTTCCTATGGAGATTTTCCACTTGTCGGGAAAGTAGCTTGTTTCTATGGAACAGTTTATATGTGTTATATACTTATCTATGTACGGACTACCATATTTTAACATTAAGGGCGAAATGTCATCCCGGTTGCATTACTTTTTATGTTGTTTAAAATTTTGTTTATATTTGTTATTTCTGCTAATTTAAAGATAAAGGTTAAGTTATTTTTAAACGCCTTGTTTTTTCCGAACAGTTAGAATATGTTGTAGAAAAGCAGCCAAAAAGCTATTTATATCATAAGGTTCTGATAAAGTCTGGGGAATTTCATTATTTTTTGTAGAACAGTCATTAAAACATTTTAAAACTGACCACAGTTTTTTGGAGTTACCTTCAAAAGATTCTATATATTCCTTTTTCTCTTTTATTATCAACGATAAAGCAACATTTCTTAAACGTTTTTTGAAATTTTAGCAGTGCTGCATCTCTTTGTTTCATAAATAATTTAATATTGTTAGTTAACCAAGGCGCTTTTGATTTTGTTATTAGTGATTCTTTAATTCCTTCTACATTGAAAATACAGGTATTGAAATAAGTTGGTCATTTGAAATTGCATTGTCGTAGTAATGTCTCTTCACTACAGCGTTATTAAAATAATATCCATGTTTTGTCCTTAATGGGTCTCATCAGTACAGATTTTAACACCCTTCAGTAAAGGGATACCAATGATCTAAGTTTCCGGGAACGTTCTATGCTATTTTCGGATGTACCCGCTCTAATATTGGCATCGTTTGTGAGTCGCCCTGTATACGCATTAATTTATTTCGACGTCAGACGCCCAGGACGATAAATGTGAATAAACAGTTTGTGTGAGCGCGATTTCTTCATCTCATTCATCTGGTCGTTACTACAATGACCTACTCCAAAGAGTCCATTGAGACTAGCATGACTAGTATCCGAACGAGTTGTTGTGTTTCTCTGATTGGACAAAGATGGTGAGCGGTACCTGAACCAGCATCCATGCCCGGAGGCTCCGGCCGACGGTCATCTGTGCACAGTGTTGCCAGCTGTCGGCGTAGTTGCCTCGACTAGTTTTATCACAGTTAAGTGCACTGAGGATATTTTTCGACATTTCTGTCGTGCTGATTAGAATGGCAAGAAAAAAGCAACTGCCACGGATTCAGCACATTCTGCTTATCCGGCTTTGAGGAATCAAAAATCGGTTGAGTTTCTGGTGTTTATTGTAAACATTTCGTGAAGGTAGATGTCACGGCGTAAAAATAATGGAAAATCGAAGAACCGACTATATATATATATATATATATATATATATATATATATATATATATGAAAAATTAAAGCTTCCGCCTTTTGTTGGGTACTTCGACAAAATTTAAGCAAAGAGGACTCTTTATACTTTTTTAATTCTCTCTAGCTTTCAATGGACTTTGCCATCATCATCAGGAGCTGCAATTACAATGATAACAGTAGCAACAATGGTGTAAAATGAATTTAAATTGACTTAACTTACAGTAGTATGTATGTAAGAAATTGTTAACAATAACATTCTGAAAATCACATCATCTGAAGTGATTTGGCAACGTTGGCACACGCCCACAGTTCGTTCCATCTTTCTACACAGACATTGACAACCTTGGGCCTTCTGTCAAAGGGTTCATCTCACTCATTATTCCATGACCACCATTTTGTGCAATCATCAAGTGGCTTCACGATGTAATGCTTTCATGTTTTTAAATAATTTTTAATCTGTTTTTAACTTGTTCTTGTCATATTTTATATAATTTTGACCATTGTACCATGTATCCAGCTCTCACTATGTTACTGGACGTTTCCCTCATCTTATACGAAAACAACAATTAGCAACATCCTCACATACTACTGTAAGTCGATTCAATTTAAATTCATTTTACACTTTTGTTGCTACTGTTATCATTGTAATTGCAGCTCCTGATGATGATGGCAAAGTCCATTGAAAGCTAGAGAGAATTAAAAAAGTATAAAGAGTCCTATTTGCTTAAATTTTGTCGAAGTACCCAACCAAAAGGCGGAAGCTTTAATTTTTCACCTAACTGGTCTAGAAGACAATGACCACGTCTCAAGTTATATATATATATATTTTGTAGAAACGGCATCCACTTAACTTGATAATTATTTTTTTTTAATCATTTTTATTAATGTAAACTAACTATCTTACCATCCAACTTTTATAAACGTGATTTTTGGTATATCACCTTCTTTTGACTAGTCCTACAAGCTGTTAAGATAAATGACTCAGCTTGAAACACCTTGTATATCAGATTTAAAAGCAGAGGTAAAATCATGCAGCACATATTTTTGCCGACAATGGTAAGATTTTCTATTCATTTAGGAGTAATAACTTGGAATAGATATCAAGATATCGCATAACCCTAGGTCATTGAAATCCAGTGCTTTATGTAATTTTTGTATCTGTGTCTGTGTAGTTTTAGTTCCTTCATGCAAAAAGAGCTCTTTGGTAGCATTTATACTCTGTTGCATTATCTATTTATGTAACATCCCACATTTTTTTAACGGCACTAAGTCTTTGTATAAATTTTAATTTGGAATAGAAGTAGTATATATCAGTATAGAGTAAAATATCAGTAAGGTAATGTCATATTCTCAAAGGCTCATTGCATCTATATATCTTAGCTGTTGAACTATTCCTTCTCTGTCAAACGAAGCAAGTTAACGATTTTCGTAGCTGTATCTCGAGATAATTCAACTCATGATGGAAGCTTTGTCTAAAATTTACCGATGACATATGTTTTTCTGAAGGTAATTGTCTATGAAAGTGACAATAGAGTAATGTCACGTCATTTCGACATATTTGATAACATTCCATTAAACGCACAGATTAATAGATACACTACAGATAACACTCTCTCTTATGATTTCTGGTACCACCGTTAACAGCGCCATCTAACGATTGCGCCGAACATTAACAACAATTAACAAACGAAACTAAAACGACGATTGTTTAAAGGATTCTGATCAGTGACAGTTGCACTCTCTGTTATCCTCGAGTCGGATTATATTTACAAACAAATGTATATAATGTGTTGCTAATTATGCTAACTTAAAAAACATGTATTCGTCATTAAAACATACAGTCTCCAAGTACTCATCCACTTTTATTCTGTAAAATCACATATAATAAGCATATGAGTAGATACATGACATTTGAAATATGGTGTCAAGTCTATTGATAGGTACCTGTTCATTCTGTTACTACGTTCGCCTTATAGAAAGTTTTGAATCCAATTCAATTTAATAGATTGCAATATTTCCAAGTGCATCATAAAGCAGATCAACACAAAGTAGTCGTTCGAGGATACTTATCTCAGTTGCATTTGTAATACAAAATCAACATTCTCGGTATCATTATTAAACTAACCATAGGCAAGGCAAACTATACATACTTGCTTATTAAAACTAGTCCCACACTTTGGCGCGTTAAAAAAAATACAAAATATTCATAAAGATGACGAGTTCACCTCTACACAAATGTAGGTATTTTATAAAATATACTAAGTGACATATAAATCCGAACACCCAGTTTAAATGGTTTTATTTTAATAAAAGTTGGTGAATGTATTTATCTTACTGTAAATAACAAGTGAAAAATTTTTCAGCCTTATCAGTTGGACATTCCGGTTTTTATACTGCTTTTTTTAATTCACTAACTCTCTAGAAATGAATCTTTCAGCCGCAGTAAAGAATCAACGTTGGCGGATTTTGGTTCTTGACATCTTTTACGATCGGTTACGATGCCTAGAGTACGGAGACCTGTACGATTTCGTCAACTTAGTGAGTTTGATAGGGGCCGTATAGTGGGACTTCGGGAAGCTGGACTTTCTTTTCGGGCAATTGCAGTTAGAGTGCAAAGAAGTGTAGACACTGTGGTTAGGTGTTGTCAGGCATGGCTTCGAGAAGGCCGTACGCAAAGAGCAAGGGGCACTGGACGCCGCCGTAGAACAAGAGACCGTGAAGATCGCCGCGTAAGATTATTGGCCTTAAGGGACCGTTTCTCCACTACCAGGTCCATTGCAAATGAATGGTTTGCAGAACACGGAAGACCTATTGGCATGCGAAGTGTTTACCGACGAATGAGAAGTTTTGGCTTGTTTTCATACCGGCCACACTGGGTCCTCTCTTTAACTCGAGAACACCGACGTAATCGCCTTGAGTGGTGCAGACAACGGTCACTCTGGGATCAGGAATGGAACAGTATTGTCTTTAGTGACGAGTCTTGATTTTGTTTAGGCATGCACGATGGTCGTGCCAGGGTTAGAAGGCGACGTGGTGAAAGGAGGAATCCACAGTTTTTTGTTGAAAGACATGTTCATCACACTGTTGGAGTTATGGTTTGGGGTGCTATAGCTTATGGTTCCAGGTCACCTTTAATATTCATCAGAGGTAACATGAACGCGCAGCGTTATATCCACGAAGTTCTAGAACCCCATCTTTTACCCTATCTTGACACCCTGGCAGATCCAACTTTCCAACAAGATAATGCCCGACCAGATGTTGCAAGAGTCACAATAGATTTCTTTCAACATAATGATGTCACATTGTTACCATGGCCACCAAGATCTTCCGACTTATCTCCAATTGAGCACGTGTGGGATATGATGGGTAGGAGATTGCTCAATTTGCAACGTCCTCCTCAGACTCTAGAAGCACTTCGAGAGGAGTTGGTGGTTGCCTGGAATGAGATACCACAGGAGGACATTGACCACCTGGTCAGAAGCATGCCTAGGCGCGTTGGAGAATGCGTAGCACATCAGGGTGCATCCACACATTATTAAAGGTCAAAGGGCTTTAAAGCAGTGCAATCATTTTGAAATTTTTATCATTTACTTATTATGCTTCATTAAGTACTTATACAAAATTTTATTAAAATAAAACCATTTAAACTGGGTGTTCGGATTTATATTTCACTTAGTATATGTACAGTCCATAAATGTATTGTGCCTCGTTTGATATACACCATTTCTTTCAGACTACTTTATATGCTACGGGCAATCAAAATAATGCTTAATGAGTTGTGAGACATAGCCTGTCGGCCTCTTTTCCTATTTCTATCTTCTACTTATTTCGATTACATTCCTCGAGTTTTAATTTCGTTGGCAAGCTTCGCAGTATACGAGTATAGTTTTGTCGCGGTCTATTAGTTCATTTCTTGGTGCTGCGCCTTCCTTCAATACGCCCCAATGCTCCCTTTTCATGTCCCTGCAGACAACTTCTAGGGTGTTCAACGATTTTGGTCTTTCTCTATCGCTTTGACGATTCTTTCTACAAGAATCAAGTATAGACAGTGGTCGGTGCAATCATTAGATGTCACTTAAAGCAGGGTACAGGTCCTTGTATACAGCTTACACCCCACTGATTAAAAGTGAGAAGAAAGGACGAAGAAAATGATAACGAATAAGATCATTAACCTCAATAAAAGACTGAACGTACTAATGCATGCTCCCATGAAAGAAAAGCTAACCTTTATCGTCTGCCACATCATCAGCAGTTCATTCATCGTCTGCAAACTATTAACCAAAGACATGCATAACTAACAGAGGTAGCGGCTTTCTTGGTGGCGGCGTAATAGCCCAGTCACTATTTGCACTGAGATAGATGTCGCGGCACCGATTTCTGTTCGAATATTTCCGAGAATCTTTCCGAAATTGAAGAAATGAATGTAAATTTTGATCCCCATTTTTGTGCCATTATTCAAGTAAGGATTATATCTAGAGTCCTACGCAAAATTTTTTAGAGGTTTGTGTTGGAATATGAATCGCGAACACGATTTGCTCATGACGCGTTTACAAACGTTTCGCCTCTATTTGTACTAACTCTCTTGCGGAAAAAACAATATCTCAAAACCTCACTTAATTATTAGCATAATCACTATTTTATTAAGGTTGACTGTGTTGGTTTTGAAGGACTATAAAGATTTGGAGAAATGACTCGTGTACGACCTCTATTATTATACAGGGTGTCCGCAAAGTTGGGGTTTTCCTTTACATGACTTGTAGATCTTGAAAACATAAGCAATTTTTGTTAGTACAATATACACCAATGTCTTAAGGGAACCGAAATAAAGTACTCTGCAACATCAAAAATATCTGAATACCGCCCTGTAGCCGCGACATCACCGACTGGTACAAGGTCACTGTCTCAACCCGACGACAGAACTGGGTCGGGGTCAGTGTGTCAGGTCAGTATGCAACCTTCAACCGACGGTTACGGTCACGCGTGTAGAGGTAATCGCGAGAATCCCTCAACAAGCACTAGAGACGTGGCTAGAGAAGTGCAAGTATCAAAAACTAAAGTGTGGCAAACGCTGCGTGAAGAGGGGCTGTATCCGTTTCACGTCCAACGTGTACAAGCCCTTCAACCTGACGATTTTCCAGCAAGAGTGCGGTTTTGTGAGTGGTTGTTGCATCAACATGACAATAATCCGGACTTTTTGAAGTGCATATTGGTGACAGACGAATCTACGTTCACGCGTAATGGGGTGAATAACTTTCGCAACACTCATGTTTGGTCAGTAGAAAATCCGCACGCTGTCCGTCGGGCACATTTTCAACAAACATTTTCGGTGAATGTTTGGGCTGGCATGGTGAACGGTATGCTCATTGGACCATTTATTCTCCCAAATCGATTGGACGGGATGCAATACCTAGACTTTTTACGCAACATTTTGCCTTCCTTGTTAGAAGATGTGCCGTTAAGTGTAAGACAATCAATGTGGTTTCTGCGTCTGCTCGGTAGCGCATCAGCTGATTTCATTTTCTGTTGGAGCGGGATGATTTCGGGCAGAGACGTACTTAGCCCTTCTCGTCAACTGGAGAGTGAGTACTTTTTCCTTTATTTTTTTTTATTTTATTTTATTAACCGTGTACTTACATTCACACGTATTTATCATTTACTTAAGTATATTAATTTTACATATTTATAATCGTTATTTGCATTTTTTTAATTGTCAAGGGTTAATTGGCAGAATAGCTTATAGCTAAACTTCGCCCTTTAATACAAGACGTTTACTATTATCTTGATTATTATTATTAATCCTCTGTATAAAAAAGACTTTGTTACAAGGCACCCTTAAAGTTTTTTGGAATAACAAGTCTATTTATTTGCAAAATTGGCTGACAGATTTATTTGTTTACAAAAAACCTTTGCCAATCTATAATCCTCGGAGATAAGTGAAGAATTAAAACGAAATGGAAAAAGCGTTGATGTCGTACTCCATCCATACCGTCCCACTTAAATACAGGGTGAGCTGTAAAAAAATTCACCCTTGTTTTTAAAATGAAACCGCGAAACGCGGGCGGAAACGCTGGAGGGCAGTACCGTCCGATTGCATGATTTATGCATTTTCGGTAGCCGTGAGTCAATTCACGGGGCAACTGCAAGCGTTCTTTGAGGATAATAGTTCTTATGTCACCGTGCGACGTTTATTGTGAGTCAAATGTGGATTGAGGCGTATTCATCAGCGGCCTAGCACTAATTAAATTAAGCAATGGTTGAGGAGGTTTCAGTAGTTACAGTACGAATGGATCAAAGAATAGAGGAAGTATTCGAGTCGATCCAGAGCTGTCAGCTCGTAGACGTTCAGCGACTGGAAGCAGTCCTTGAGAAAGCAAGGATCTCGTTATGGAACTGCCGAAGGATCGGTGGAAAGAACAGGAGAATGAAGCCTAAGCAAATGTTTGACTTTATACAATGGTTATTAGACCTATGATAACCTTTGGATATGTAGCTTGGTGAGGCAAGGCAGCACAAAGAACTGTTCAAGACAAACTGAGCGCAAATCATAGAGACGCTTGTATGTTGATCACTGGTGCCTTTCATACCACACCAACTGCAGCTATGGAGGTCCTCCTTAATTTGCCCCTCTTGCACATATACCTGAAAGGCGAGACAAGAAGGACATCATGTGGCAAATGGTATAATGGACAATATCACTATGGAGGAGATGGACATGATGGTGGACCACAGTCCGGGAATGCCTTCTGATATAATGCCAAAGATATGCTAAACCCTACTCAGTGACAACACCACACTGGAATGAGTGGCGACAGCAAGTTAACCTGATAAGGAAAGATATCCGTACATACACAGCTGGCTCCAAGACCGAGGTAGGTGTTGGAGCTGGTTTCTTCGTGCTGAAGCCAAAAATAAAAAAATCTGTTAGCCTAGCAACCTGGGCATCGATCTTCCAGGCAGAGCTTTATGATATAGAACTGGGTGCCAGAATGATCGCAGAACAACAACTGAGGCACAGAGCTATGATTACTTAAAGCAATTGACTCCACCTACTCGACATCGAAATTAGCCATAATAGACTAAAGAGTCGTAGTGGAGGATTGTTATTGATGCACTCACAAGAAACCTAACCTAGCCTACATCGTGCGAGTTTGACGAATGTTGAAGCGTGATTTGAAACTTCATCCATATGAGATTCAAATCGTCCAAGAATCAAAGGACACTGACCTTACAAAGGGATTAGAATTGTCAGTGATAATGCTTGAGCGGTTTTGTGATTTGGGAAACATCCTCTATTCAAACAAGGCCCACTTGAACGATTTTGTGAACCATGTCATTGCCAAAAAAGACACAGCTTGTGGCCCTAAAGCTCTAAAATTTTGATGGAGACAGTCCATGATGTGGTTCCAACAAGACGGTGCCACCTGGCATACGTGGGTCTCGTACAAGAAATGTTCCAAGGAAAAGTGAAATCAACGGGAAGTGACACTGCGTGGCAGATTTCGCGGCGCCCAACCCTAAATGTCTCTCAAAGTCGGCTACAAAACAGCCACAAGACAGCTATAAAGCTGGAGCAATATCCCAAAATCTGGAAATCAAACGAAGGACCGATGCACTTTAACCTAGAATTCAACAGGAAATGAGGGAATGTCAGTGGACTGTAAATCAAAAGTAGGAGGGCGCTGGTTGCCAACTTTACGAGGGATCAACGGTATTTTGTAAGGAAATTTCTGAGATCGTCATTAATAAAATATTCTAACATTGGTACTCAAAAGATTTTAACACAATACTGAGTGGCCAAGAAAGAAAGATATAATAAGTGTGAAATGATAATTTCACGACTAGTTTGCGTCGAGCTCAATAAATTAAGAAATTTGCCAAAAGAAGATCATTGAAGTGGATTCGGCCTGGGAATCGGTACACTATCATCAATAAAGGGAAATTCAAATTACTGGTAAGTGAACAAAAGAGTAAAAAAGGTTTTCGGCACGTTACACCATTACGAAGCCCTGACTTGTCCCCACCCGATTTTTTTTATGAGGATATATCAAGAGTCGAGTCGACAATGCTAATCTAAAAACGATGAACGAATTAAGACAAAGCATTAGTCACGAAATGGCGCCAATCTCAAGAGCAAGTTGCAGGCGAGTGCTCGACAATTTGAGGTTCCGTTTGGAAGAGTGTTCTCGTATATCTTGATGATATAATTTGGAAAATATACGAGGGTTGTCACAGAAGTACCAGGCCTGACCTAGAGGTGGCGATAGTTGTTTGAAAAATATAATTGTATTAGAAAGTATGCAATCTATAAAGTATATATGTCAAGTTTGAAGACGCCACGTTGTTTAGTATTTGTTTGGCAGCCATCAATACTGAACGTTTTCGTTTACAACAGTAAAATATTGGGTAGCAGAGTTTAAACGAGGCCGTTTGAGCTGCCAAGACGAGCATCGCGGTGGTCGACCAAATGAGGTGACGATTCCAGAAATGGTGAAGAAAATTCACAAAGCGGTACCAAATGATCGTCGACTGAAAGTGCGTGAGCTAGCAGACATAGTATGCATTTCAAAGAGCGCGGTTCATAGCATATTATCTGAAAATTTGGACATCTTAAATCTGTGTGCAAGATGGGTGCCGCGATTGCTCACAAACAGTGTCGTGAAGATGTTTCAATTGAGTGTTTAGTGAAGTTTCACAGCAACGAAGCAGAATTTTTGCGTCGTCTCATAACCATGGATGAAACATGGGTCCATCACTTCACACCCGAAACAAAAGAACAATCAAAACAATGGACTCAAAAGGGACAACCGGCTCCAAAGAAGGCGAAGTCCGTTTCATGTGCAGGCAAGGTCATGGCGTCGGTTTTTTTTGGGGATGCGCGTGGGATAATTTTCATTGACCATCTTGAAAAAGGTAAAACTATCAACGGCGAGTATTATGCGAATTTGTTGCAATGTTTGAGCGATGAAATCAAGCAAAAACGGCCGCATTTTGTTAAGAAGAAGGTGCTGTTTCATCACAACAATGCACCAGCTCACAAATCCGTTATTGCAATGGCCAAAATTAACGAATTAAAGTTTGAATTGCTACCTCATGCACTCTATCACCAGATTTAGCCCCCTCGGATTATTTTCGGTTTTCAACTTGAAAAAATGGCTCAGTGGTCAAAGATTTTCCAACGATGAAGAAGTGATGTCGGCTGTTAATGGCTATTTTGAGGAGCAAGACAGTTCTTATTATAAAAAGGGTATCGAACTTATTGAACATCGCTGGGAAAAGTGTATATAGCTCAAAGGGGATTAAGTTGGAAAATAAATACATTTTTTTACAAAAATTTTGTGTTTTCTTCGTTGGGTCGGGTACTTC
Organism: Acanthoscelides obtectus; assembly: GCA_963669975.1. Lineage (NCBI taxonomy): Eukaryota > Metazoa > Arthropoda > Insecta > Coleoptera > Chrysomelidae > Acanthoscelides > Acanthoscelides obtectus. The sequence continues at coordinate 49,706,625 of CAVLJG010000007.1, read as the reverse complement.
TAGGACCACCCTCGTATTAAATCATAAAAATTAGCAATCTCTTCTAGGTATAACCTGCTTTCATTTACATTGTAAAATGAAATTATAGGTCTCAATATTATTGAAGACATCACGTTTTAATTGAAAATCATAGAAAAGTAAGACAACAATGAACATCGCACCTGGATATGGCTTGGTTATAGTTAAATTTTATGAGATTCTTCAAGTCTAACTTACGGATCGACAAAGAAGATAGCGGTCGATAGCATTTTACTGTCTAGCCGTTCAAGCTACTTCTGTGCGCCCAAGGTGAACCTTATCATTACGAACTAATTATCCTCGAGGATGGAGACTTGCAGTGTACCATTAAATCTAAAAAAATCGGTATCCTCAGTCGATGTGATGCTTACGTCATTTCCGTTGGACGTTCTTGTCCGACCAGTATATCGACTAGGCCAGGATCTCGTATATCAGTGGTTTAATATGCAAGTAATACGGGTTCAAGCCCGTTTATAGTATTTCCGAGATTCTATTTATTTGTATCGACGATGTGTTTCCTAAATTTTTAGAGGCTTTTAGGGGTATCACGCAAAAAACCTGTAAAACGTCAAAAAAACCTTTAAGATGTCAACTTGCAGACTATGTAATTTTTAGGGCGCAAACAGTCATTCCACGTTTGCTCACTAGGATCGTTGTGAATGTCCATCTCTGGAGGAATCGCTCAACTAACGCATTATTGGTTGCATAGTTTTGTGACGTTGAGTGATCCGGGTCTGTAGCTTTTATCTCTGAGAAGAAAGTTGGTTGAATAGCAAGATCGCATATGGATGATTATGTGCATTGATCTGCATGTGATATTTGTGGTGTGAGAAAATCATTACTGAATACTCCGAATATGACGGGTTATTTATATGTTGTGCTTTCTGAAGAGAGGTTATGTTCAAAGTTATAAATTACGAAAAACTGAGGAGAATTACGGGAAATCATCACCGCGCCCGCGTTGTATGTAATTACTGTTAGCATGTATCTGGCTTGTAAGTGAATATAATTATTTCTTATCTCTCTCATTTTTGAAATTCAACAGATTTGTATATGTAATTTCCAGAATGGATGAGAAAAAGCGGATGCACAACTAACTTGTAGCTTTGAATCTCAATTAAGTGTGTTTGAGACAAGAACCCAATGTAATTATCATCAATTCATACAACTTACAGCTTAGACGTCCAGTAATGCCATCTCATAAATAGATTTTACATCACAACAGAGCCAAAGATTGATAACAAGCCTCATGACGTTCAGGCAACACGTACAGCTAAGTGCTAAGTTAACATCTTGTAGAATAACCTACATAATGTCAAAAAAACCAGCATAATGTCAAGAAGAATCGGCATAATATCACTTTTCAAGATACGTGATACCTGTGCCGCTTGGCTAACAAAATTTGGTGCGAAATAGATTGACTACTATACTTCCCACGCCTTTGGAAAGACGTAGAAAAAGGATTTCAAGTTTCTTAAATATGAAAGACAGCCGAAAACTGCATAGTGCATGCTTTTATCATAAGGTTGTGACCATAACTCCTTCAAATTTAAATAGCCAAGTTGCCCTTCAGCAAAATGTACATAAAGTAGACATAAGGTCTAACACTACAGTCATACCACCAGCTTATCTTTGACAGATCCTTTTCTTAAAATATCTCCAAAATATAATGCTAACCTATAGGTTCACAAAATCCTACTCCAGGTTTCTGAGATCTCGCTATAGTAATGTATCATGTTAGATAACTAAATCAATTATTTTTATCCTTTGTATAATCTCAATATACACCTATACTCGTATGTACGAGCCCCTTCCCACTTCAGTTGGCCCACTATTGAAATCTCAGTTTTTTTCTTATAAAACACACATAATAAAAATGTAGCAGGGTGCTATAGGTTTAAAATATTAACAATGAATATTTTGATAATATATAGTAGAAAACACCAACTTTATCACTCCCTAATGAATTTGCAGCATAAAAATAACACATGTTGCAATTACGGCATATCAACCTATTTTCATTTCAACGCAAAATAAGTCTATAACGCATAGGTGGCTGTGAAAAATAAAAGCCATAACAATTGTTTTGATTAATCACAGCTGTCAGAATACGTTTAAAATAGTTTTGGGTAGTTAAGGTTTTCAAAATGGGTGAGAAAATTCAGTTACTGATAATTAAACTTTTTAATTCTGGGAAATCAAACTCAGAAATTGCAACTTTGTTAGACTTATCGCGGTACAGTGTGAGAAATATTGTTAGAAGATATAACGTAACTGGTTCAGTTAATATTAAGCCACAATATGTGAAAAAAAGTAATATCACAAATACCGACCCATGAGCATTAAGAAAAATAATCGTGAAAAACAGGCGTTTATTTATTTATTTTGATCAGTTATCAGTAACTGAACTTCTGTCTATTTATTACAGAGTGCCGATTCCTACGCCAAACCCTTTTTGATGATTTAATTTTGGCAAATTTCATAGCTTATTGATTGTATAATTTCACATGTATTATATCTTTCTTCCTCAGCGATTCAGTATTGTGTTGAAATCGTATGGACTCTAATTTTATAGTATTATTAACGAGTATCTTCGAAATTTCCTCATAAAATTTTGTTGGTCACTCGTAGGGAGTTTTGCAGTCAGCGCGCCACCCTGTGACTTTACACGTACTAGCAGTATAGGGATATTTGGTTCTATCAAGATAACTTCCTCAAGGCCATTCATTTAACCTTCCTTTATCAAGATACCTTCTATTAAAATTTGATTTACTATCAAGATACCTTCTTTTGATTGCCTACCGATGCGTCCAGCGCCATCGTGCTTTTGCTTTTCCGCGGTGAGTTTGGTTGTGTGCGGGAGTTTTCTCGTTAACTTCCAGATTTTGAGATATTAACGCCCGAAACACCAATTTATAGAGTAGTATCCTTTTATTTTGTACCTCACGTTTAGTTGTATTGGCTTGGGTACAACCCGTACATTTTCTAATGGATTTTAACCTCCAGCAGTAAGCTCTCTTTTATATACCATCGGACCACGTCGATTAATGCTTGTCCTGAAGAAGTTTGTTCAATATCTGCTGCCTTTTAGTGGGCATTGCGGAGAACCACCATTCACATTCCTCCAGCTTCGTTTTGTAGCTGCCTTGTAGCTGTTTCGCAGCCGATTTTGTTGGAAGCCAACCCTTGATAAAAAAAACACTGATATAAAATATCATTTTAACTTGGTATTTTGTGGATAGTGATATTAATATTGCTACTTTAGTAGTAGTAGTAGTGTTATCTTATCTTGCCCTTGCAGAAAGAAAAGTAGATTTCTTGTGAAATAGAATGTACACGGTTTTTTCTTCAAGTTCTGAATGCTGTAAATGAGTAGTTCTGCCTCAGACATAGAGTAGAGAGTAGATTTTTGAGCAGCCTTTCTCTCTCTAGGGTTGTCTTTTATACTGTAAATTTTGGGAACGAAGCAAGTAGCCCCTACCTTGTAACGTGCTGATCACTGACCACTGGTTCTTGACTTTTAGAGAGCTGACAACATCACAGCTACTCCTACAGCTGTAACTGGAAAACCATTATCCAGATAAGACCATTATCCAGAAAAATTTTGGGTTTAGGCGTTAAATTATTTGTAACGCCAAGTTATTCTCCATCACATCGTCCACATCTTTAACGACTGTTTGGAAAAAGGCTACTTTCCAAACGCATGGAAACAAGCTCTAATTATTCCAATTCCTAAAAAAATGAAACCCACTGAGTATAATGATCTCAGACCTATCAGTTTATTACCAATTTTGTCCAAAATTTTAGAAAAAAATATAAAGTTCCAATTGACCGCTTACCTATAAAAATTCTTTATATTTCCCGACACTCAATCCGGTTTTAGAAAAAATAATAGTACAACATCTGCCCTAATTAATCTGCAAGACAATATTTTAAGTGCCTTAGGTAAGAAAATAATCTCTGTAGACTATTCGAAAGCCTTTGACAGCATCAATCATAAATTATTACTTGCTAAATTAAATTACATAGGTCTTGACAGTGTATCCCTTTCAGTTTTCGACAGTTACCTTAATCAAAGAACTCAGTGTGTTTTTCTCAATGAAGAAATGTCTCAAGTGACAATGATTCCCTCAGGCGTACCTCAGGGCTCTGTATTGGGGCCGCTTCTGTTCCTCATATATACGTTCGACTTAAGCAAAAGTATTGATAATTCTCATATCCAGTCATTTGCAGACGATACGCAATTGCTCCATTATTTTAACCCAGATAATGTCAATAATACTACTCAAATTATACAAAACGATGTTAATAAATTAATTAAATACTCTTTAGATCACAGTTTACTTATTAATCCACAAAAATCTAAAATGTTATTATTTTGCGCACAAAGAAAAACATACAATGTAACACAGCTCTTGAGCATTCAGATAAATAACCAAATCTTGCAATTTTCTGATTCTGCAAAAATTCTTGGTGTTGTTTTTGATACAAAATTAAGGTTTATTGAACATGTTGAAAGTCTATCTCGGAAAACCTACCTACGGCTGCGCACTCTTATAGCAAACAGGTATTTACTAAATTTTAAGTTAAAAACTATGTGAAGCATTGGTCATATCTATACTAAATTATTGTAATATCGTATACTATACTTGTTTGGACAATTTCACTAAAAACGTTATTCAAGTTATTCAAAACATTTATATACGATTCATTTTTGGCTTACGTAAATTTGATCATGTATCAGCGAAATATCCCGTTCTAAACTGGTTAAAAATTAATGACATGGTCAAGTATCACTATTCAGTTTTTGTTCACAAATAGCTGCTCACGTCTAAACCTTATTACATTTAATAATGATGTTCACTGTAGAACTCTCAGAGAAAATAATATTAGAATACCCCTGCATACGTCTACACTTTTTAAACGCAGTTTTTCTTACAATGTTGCTATTATTTATAATGACCTTCCTAAAGTATATAAAGAATTTTCATTACCTGTCTTTCGACAAAAAGTTAAAACATTATTACTCAACCCTCCAAACATATAATTTACGTAATCATTCATTTCTTTTTTATTCCATCTTTAATTCAGATTAATAATTTTTTGGTGCATTTGGGTTTGGAAAGTATGCCTTTTTCTCTTTTTTTAAATTTTACTTTCGATGTAATGAACCAAATCTGTTTGTGGATAGTGTATTCTTTTGAACATCTGCTAGAGACTATATGGTTAAGTGTAAGAGTAGCAGCATGCTAAACTTCGCCATGTAAGTCTGACATTTGGCTATACTACAATGTAATTGTGGATAAATAAAGACGTCTATTATTATTATTTGTAAAGCCTTCGTACGTCTACCATGCTTAACGTTTTGCAGGGTTAATTATCACGGTATAATAATTTTATTGTCGGGTAGTTTTAAATAATATCGTTTCTTTTAACTTCCATTCCAGTGGTGGAGCATATGCGTTTTGATAATATATTGTGATTTTCTTTTCATTTATAGTAATTTATTAATTCATTAATTAACTAAAAATAAGGAAAGAGGAATCACACCACCATTTTCTCTTGTTTATAAAAAAAGGCGTGGCAAGTTTTCTACTGTAGTCATATAGTTTGTTTGAAACACAATAATCATTTTAGACAATATTCACATTCCAAATGGCAAAGAATGATCTGAGACGCCCAGGAGATTCACAATAGGTTCTAGTTTGAAAGACTTATATTCGTAGTGATCCGGTCCTCACTGTGTATATGTGCTACCGATAGACACCTCGCCCCGTTCCAACTGTCACCTTCTAGATGTCTATTGTAAAACTCTTCACCGACGTGTCTCTGAGCTTTTAGCAAAAAACATATTTTTTTACAACTTAAAAATATCAGTCTATTTGCAAGATTGCATTTATAAAAAAATAAATCAACTATGGCGAACCATTACGGCTAAAAAAAAATGTAATTTTTGTTACAACCGTCACCGTTCTCCCCTAACTAGTAATTCGTACGAAAGTGCCAGCTCACCGAATTTCAAACAAACTATAATGATGCACGCAAAATGTATTTTTCTGCCCACTCTACAGCTGCTCGTACTCCACACGCCAACAACTCGGCAACGGGTTCGCGGCCTCATTTAGATCTAAACTTTAAATTGAAAATCGAAAAGTTACAGGCTGGCGTTCGACAGCATGCATGCCAGTTATGAATTTAACTGTTGAGTCGATGGCCCTTTATTTAACCGGAACATTTCCAAGGAACCGATGTTTTGTAGTGAACTTTGTGGATCCAGGAATTTGAATAAAGGATCAGCGGAAAATGTCTGCTAATTAATAAGCATTGTTGATGGTGTATCTCATAGCTAACTATTATTTTATGCTTAGCATATTCGGTCTTTCATTATCAATTCATATTATATTAAAGATGATGCTATCTGTTCAGCAGTCCCTTTGCCAATAAAATGGAAGCGTAACTAGAGGGTGGAAAACAGCTAGAGTAAGACCAATACCTGAAAACGATAACACTGATCAACAGCCAAAAAACATCCTAAATAAAATCAACAAAATATTACTATTTTTAATGTTCTAAAACCGGAATGAAACTTATTTTTTCAATATTAGTTCAAGTTTTAGAGATACGGTAATTATATGTGTTCCTGCTGTGACAGTGTTAATATACTGTAATTCACAAGAATGCACGTGCTACATTTTTATATTCGGCGAGGAAAGATGATGTAATCGGCATGATTGTGTTACGTTATACATACGTATACATTATATTGTTTTATATTAGCCATTTTTTCCTCAGTTGGCTGACAGCGTTCATGCAAAATGTCTCGAAAGTGTGTAAACAATCCAGATCAGTTTTGTTACGTGTGTGGTGATGTGACCTTTGCGTCTCAGAGACGGTCTATTACTCCACTAATAACAAAGGCATATCAGCTTTATTTCGGTTGTAAACTAGGTGATCAAGACAAACAGTGGGCACCCCACATCTGCTGTAATACATGTGCTTCAAGTCTGAGGAGCTGGTCAAATGGCAAAAAACGGTCTATGCGCTTTGCTGTCCCAATGGTTTGGAGAGAGCCTACAAATCATATTAATGATTGTTACTTTTGCATGGTACCTTATGCTGGACAAGCCACAGGTATGTCCAAGAAAAAAAATCGGTTATTAACTACCCAAACATACCATCTGCGATGAGACCTGTGCCTCACAGTGACGAAAATCATATTCCAAAACCCCCAGAATACTACACTTGCGAATCAGAAAACGAATCAGATCATGGCGATCGAGTGATTCGTCAGGAAGAAGATATGCCATCAACGTCAAGAGATCCTGATTTTATACCGAGCACGTCATGCCACCAACCGCACAAAATAACACAGTCAGAATTAAATGATCTTGTAAGAGATTTAGAACTTCCAAAATGTAAGGCAGAGTTACTTGGATCGGTATGTGTTTTTCGTAAACGCCACAAGGACTTACAACCATTTTTCAATATGGAGAATAACTTGGTTTTCTGCAGTAACATTAGCGGCTTACTGGCGGCTTTAAATATAAACTATAACCCAGAAGAATGGAGATTGTTTATAGACAGTTCAACATTGAGTTTAAAGGCAGTGTTACTGCATATTGGAAATATTTTACCATCTCTTCCTGTAGGGTGTGCAGTTCACATGAAAGAATCATATGACAATATGAAGTACCTATTGACATGCATAAAATACGATGAGCACCAATGGCATATTTGTGGCGATTTGAAAGTTGTTGCACCTTTACTTGGGCTGCAGCTAGGCTACACAAAGTTTTGCTGTTTTTTATGTGAATGGAACAGTCGGGCAAAGGCACTTCATTACACCAGACAAAACTGGCCTGTTCGTCAATTCCTAGAGCCAGGTCAAAAAAATGTACAGCATATGCCATTAGTAGATTCGAAAAAAAATTTATTACCACCACTGCATATCAAGTTGGGCCTAATGAAAAACTTTGTCTAGGCATTAGATAGAGATGGGTCAGCTTTTCAATACCTGCGTCAGAAATTTCCAAGACTAAGTGAGGCAAAGGTTAAAGAAGGTATTTTTGTTGGGCCACAGATTCGAAATATTTTGAAAGATACACAGTTTGAAAACACTTTAACAGGTATTGAAAAAACTGCTTGGAATGATTTCCGTCTGGTGGTCACTAATTTCTTGGGAAATAGAAAAGCTGACAACTATAAAACCCTTGTCAAAAATATGCTGTCATCGTATCAAAAGATGGGCTGTAATATGTCTCTTAAGATACATTTCCTACACTCACACCTGGACTTTTTTCCTGACAATTGCAGAGCCGTAAGTGATGAGCACGGCGAACGTTTTCATCAGGATATTTCAACAATGGAAAAAAGGTACCAGGGAAAGTGGAATCCTTCCATGCTTGCAGACTAATGTTGGTAGAGATGCTCCAGAAACGATCCATAAAAGAACAGCAAAAAGACAGCGCATATAGTGATTCTTATAAGTATATGAATCTTGTTACTTTTTTTAATATATCCTTGAAAATAAAAAGTTTTTTTTCTAAACCGCAACTAATTTTTTCATTCCATTGTCATTTTTGGATTCAGCGCTGCAAAATTAACAAAGAAGTGCACTTTTCCCACAAGATACAATTAAAAAACTAAAATTTGTTGTCCAGTGAATCTGCGAACTCCAGGAGTCCTATTGTCATTCTACCACATTTATCTAAAATACTTGAGAGCATTGTTTATGAACAAATTCCTTACTTATTTAATCCGTTCTTCTTCTACCGGATCCAGCCAGTGTAGAGGTTGATATCTTTCTAGGCTTCTCTTATTTTCTTTCTTCATTTTGTTCTGTCTTTAGCTAGCTCTTCTGCTGCTTTCCAGTCCAAATGCAGTTCTCTTAAGTAGAACTGTATTTCGCCCTTCCACTTCCTTCTTGGTATTCCTTTCGTCTTTTTCTTGAATTTTCCCATTCCCTAGTCCCTTCTCGCCAATTGAGTATTTGGCATTCTAATCATGTGCCCAAACCAACGTAGCGCATTAACTTGTATTCTTGTTTCTACAGATATGACATCGAATCTTCTTCTTATTTCTACATTTCTGACTTTGTCCATAATCTTCAGATCCGCAATTCTTCAGTTTCATTTCACTTGCTTGTATTTTCTGTCTCTGCCTTTTACTCAATATCCACAGTTCCGAACCATATGTTATGGTAGGGATATATTTAACATTCTAATTTTTGGTTTTGTAGATATTTGTTTCTTCTTAAGTAGGTGTTTATTTAGTTGAAAGTATAGTCTTGTAGTTGATTTTATTCTATCTTCTATTTCTGCCTCAACCTTACCATCCTCTGTTACCATTATTCCTCAATATTTAAACTGAGTTATTCGTTGTATTATTTGTTGTTCTAATCGGATTTCTATGTTTTTTGGGTCTTTAGAAATACTCATACATTTTGTTTTATTTTTATTTATTTTCAGTTTATATTTTCCGAGTTCCTCATTCCATACCTGAAGGTTATGTTGTAGGCCTTCTTTTTTGTTTGCTAACAGTACTAGATCATCTGCAGACACCAGTTAGTAAATATTTACCCTTTACAAATAAATGTAAGCTTAAATTGGAAGTCGCAGTCAAATAAATGTCCTGCCTCCTTCAAGTATTGTTAAAAAAACCTGCATAATTACGAAATTATTAGCAGTTTTCCTACATGGATCAAATCTTTTTTGGAAAACAGTTACAATATGTTTCTGGTACAGGCGTCGATATTGATATGGGAGTTCCCCAAGGCTCTATGCTAGGGCCTCTTTTATTTACGCTGTATATAAATGATCTGGGTGAACTGGTCAATGGCCAAGTAATTTTACGTTGTATGTAGATGATGCCTCAATTATAATTTCAGATCCTCACGAAAGCGTATTGGTCACTAAATTTAATGATATTTTGAAGCATCTTGAAAATTGGTTTGCACAAAATCAATTATTTTTAAGCTCGGAGAAGACTGCTGGGGTGAGATTTCACAATGAACAGAGGAAGTTAAATGACCAACAGATCATGTTCCATGACGACACTAAATCCTTCGGAGTATATTTAGATGAACATTTTAATTTCAAAGCACATTGTAAGTACATGATGCCAGTTCTAGATTCACATTAATATATTTATGAAATTTTACGAACAGCTTTAAATAAAGATCAGCTATCAGTCTATACTATGAACAGGTTGAATCCAGGCTGACGTACTGCTTTTGATTCTGGGATACATCAAGTGCAATGACTTAAGCAGTTTCTTATAAAAAAAAATTATTGCGCCTCGGAATATTGTGTTTCAATTGTTTGTAGACTTTGTTTGATGTTTTTTTGTATTTCAAATTTTATATTCATTTTGACGAGTTCTATGTACTCTATTTGTCGGAAAGGACAGTAAAATATTACTTTAGTTAATCCCAAATAAATAATCGGGATTCCAAAAAACCACAGCACTGTTAACTGATACTTGCTATGCCTATTTGAGCGCTATTGATACTTCTTGTGTGACAGCAGCTATTTTCATTCATTTGAGTGAAGCATTTGGCTGTTTCGATAATAGAAAAAGCAAAAATAAGCATTTCTTTAGTTTCTATTCCAGAAGCACGCTGGCACCGTTAACGCGATCTGTATTTGAAGCTATAGTATCCTATGCTGAATTCCTAGAAGATGTTGTCTCAGATGCAGTTTGAAACGGATGTTTCGTTTTATCAGGATTTAGTTTCAAATTGTGTTCTTTACAATTGTCAGATACTGTTCGTAAGTCAGCGTTGATTAAATCATTTGCCTGTTCCACAAGAGATGGTTCAAAATGAAACAGAAGCTGCGTGTTATCAGCATACGATTGAATGTGTGAGTACTGTACGGATTTCAAGATATCAGCTGTGTATATAATGATTAACAACGGTCCTAAAACAGAACCTTGAGGAACTCCTGATGTTATTGTTGTTATCTCAGATCTTTTGTTATGTAGAATAACGCTTGGCTTACGAAGACTTAAGTAATTGCAAAATAAGTTCAACGTTGTATGATCAAGGCCATGATGATACAGTTTTGCGCACATAAGTGAATGGTCAATGGTGTCAGAGGCTTTTGAAAAATACAAGGATAAAAGTCGAATGGCAAGCCTCTTATCTAGCGACCGTATAATTTCATCATTAAGATTAAAAAGAGCAGTGGTTGTATTTTGCCCTCCCCAAAAACCCGACTGGTGGTTAGGGAGAATGTTTTGATCTATTGAATACTGATTCAGCTGTACATTAACTATTTTTTCTAACAGTTTTGATGGAATGCATAGTAAACTAACAGGTCTCAAGTGAGCAAGCTCAGTTGGAAAAGGGATCTTAGGTAAAGCCTCTCTCCCAAGTCGCGGAAGATATCTTTTCTCTAAGCAACAGTTTATAATGTGTGTCAATGGATTTAATGACTCTGATATACAAAGCTTGACCATAACAAGGTTATGCCGTCAGGACCACATGCATTTGATCTTATCTTCGATATATGCTCCAGTACAACACTTTGGTCAACAAAGCTGAATGTGAAGCTGGGATCACTCATTTTGCTGGAGTAATATCTTGTAATAAGAGCATTGGGTTCAGTACCTTCAGTATATGCAGACATGAAAGACCTGTTTATTGCATTAGGATCGCTTAAGGATGGCGGAAGTGAAAAGTATACTAATGTTTCTCATAGTTTTCCGAAATTGCCCATTATTTCTATTCTCATTGCCATCAATGCAAAGTTCCTCACCTCTTTGTAGTGCCTAAAATGTTCTTCGGTTCTATTAAGCTTAAACTAAATGACCACGACGACCTGGCTCTGCTAGTACTTGTCCATTAGATGGATGTTTTGAACCGGTAATTTGATGCTTAATATCCCATATTAAAAATATACCCTTTTTAGGACTGCGTAATTTCTTTGACATGTCGAATGAACGAAAACAGTGCATTTACTGATAAAGCAACCGAGCACTGCAATACGTTAGCTAGCGCGTCGCACCTAATATGCAAGCTTAAACATGTTCCAACGCAACCCGGCAGGGTTTCCCTGGTTCTAGGTTCATTTACAGTTGTATTGACGTTGTTCAAGCAAAATTAGAGGTATAAGAACTTTTATTTGTTACACCCTAATGTACACTGAATCTTGAGTGATCAATAAATCTAATATCTAACAATTTGGTAGCCGTGTTGGCTTTCATTTATACTGAGCCTAATGCTAAACAAAATTGTATACATACACGCCAAAAAGTTACTAATAGCACTTACTAATTTTTATAATCTAAACTAAAACGTTTTCAAATTGGGTCATTAAAAAATAAATGGCATTAAGTTTTTTTAAGTTAAGCGAAAATTTGTAGTCAGTAAGTAAGTAAGTTTCATTAAATTAAATATTTAAAACACACATGACAACAGCGCATCGGTCATTCATCACTCTTATCGAACCGGCAATAGATCGCAAACGGTAACGGTGGTTAGTATGTTGTTTTGTTTTTGTTCGCGTACGTCGTCGTGTTTATTTACAATGTTCTCGAATCAAAAGTTCGCCGACAAGTTGTTAGTTTACGGTGAGGAGGACATTTGTGCAAGTGTACCAAAGTCGTCGAGATACAGGAAGTGTTCAGCCCACTAATATTCGCACTCGTGGAAGATAGGTTACTGTAGAGCAGGAGGAACGAATTTTAAATATCGTGGAAAACAATGCAGATATCAGCACTCAGGAATTAGACCGCCGCGTAGGACTATCGGATACCATAGTCCATAGAATCCTACGGGAAAATATGCTTTATCCCTACCATGTATAATGAGTGCAGGCCTTGTTACCAAAAGACTATACTAAATGGGATACTAAATGTCCATAATACTCACACGTGGGCCCAAGAAAATCCTCATACCATTCGTGAAGGTCATTTCCAACGACGTTTTAAAATAAATATTTGGGCGGGCATTCTTGACGATCAGGTAATTGGCCCTTTCGAGTTACCCCCAAATTTGTCAGGAGGATACCTTAGCCTTCTAGCCAATAACTTACCAGAACTTTTGGAACAGACCTTAGACAACATGCCATTACTACGGAGACAGAATTTGTGGTCTCTTCATGAAGGGGCACCAACATTATCCAAATCGTTGGATCGGTCGAAATGCTCATGATCTTCGAAAATGCCAGCAAGATCTCCTGGCCTCAATCCGATAGATTTCTGGTATTGGTGAGAACTTAAAGGGATAGTTTATGGGCCTGGTCCAATAACAACTGAAGCACAGCTTCGCGAAAAAATGTTTAATGCGGCTGAAGCAATAAATGGACAACTTGGAGGACCTAGAGTAAGAAGAAACTGGATTCGTCGTGATGAAGCTTGTGTGGAAAGTGGCGTACGGCATATTGAAGTCGCTATTCGCTAAAAAATGCTGTTTTGACCCCCATGTTATATGAAACTTTTTGCTTCTTGTTTGACTATAATGACTATCATAACGTTTACACCCCGTACATTACCTGTTACTTTTGCGTTTGCGCAGGAAGTCAAACGTGTTTCTCAATGAAATCCCCAGACGACAATTTCCGTAGCCCACGTACTGCGTACTCTAATCTCCCGAGCGGATATAAACCAGTTACCTTCGTATCCATTGCAACCGGCAGCCGTCAGGAGCTGCGCTGTTAGCATTTCAAGTTCCTCTGCAGTCCCGATCGCGAAGACTTGATTATTTTTTGTCGTACACGTTTAATCCGCAAGTCATTAGCGTTTTGTTGGTCTAGCATCCGGTTAATCCGGACCGGATCATCTTATCATTTTCTTGCGATGGAAAAGTTGAGATTACACTTCCCATTTCTTCACCGGATACTGTCGACTCGGACAAGATTTAAATTGCCGCCGTTGCAAATCTGAAAATAATGACGAGAAATTTATTGGCGACGCCGTCGTTTGGCGGTTTTCCTTCTTCTTTCTAACAGGTTGGTGGGGGCGGACGCCCTCGAAGTTAAACGAGAAGGACGGAGATGTTGATTTCATGATGCCTCAATTCTGGAGGCTGACGGCAGCATGCGTCACGCTCGGTTGGTTTCGAATAAACTTTATCGAAATATAATAATAATAATAATAATAATAATAATAATAATATTTATTCGCCAAAATACAAAAAATGGGCAAATAAATATGAAAAAACCACAGAAGGCATCGCCTGTGTGTGGTCTATATCTTAATAACTAACAATCAATCATATATGTGTATAACAATTATTGTTAAATCTAAAAGGTATTAATGTAATTGGAATTTTGTAGTTTTAGTTTTCTATATAATTATGTATAGTCATTCGCTGCACATTACTAACCCAGTCTTTCAATTTTCTTCTAAATTTTTTTCCAAAATTAAGTATCTTTATTTCGTTTGGTACTATATTATATAATTTAGCTGCTAAGAATTTAAATGATTTTTTGAATAATGTTTTGTGTGGTCTTTGGATATTAGATGAGCCTATTCGAAATCGTGTGTTATGCTCGTGTTTATAGGATTTTTTCTTTTTATTACAATACTTACGGTATAAGGTGGTGGCATGTAAGAAATAAAGTTGTCTTGTATCAAGTATCCCTGTTTCTTGATATAAGTTGTTCGTTGGATATAATCTTGGCTTATGGAAAATGGCTTTTTATTACAATACTTATGGTATAAGGTGGTGGCATGTAAGAAATAAAGTCTTGTAACAAGTATCCCTGTTTCTTGATATAAGTTGTTCGTTGGATATAATCTTGGCTTATGGAAAATGGCTTTCAAAACAGTTTTTTGTGATATATTCAGGTCAGAAATATATGTCTTGCAGGCGGCACCCCAGGCTGTGATGCCGTATATTATATGGGTTTCAACTAAGGCATGGTATAGGATTCGCAGATAACTTTCTGTAAGAATGTTAGAAAGCATTTTGAGTTTATAGGCAACATTTCTAATTTTTTTGATTACATATTTAATATGGTTATCTCACCTTAGATGTGAGTCTATAAATATTCCAAGATATTTCAAAGTGTTAACTCTATCGATTTTGGTCTTTTGGCCATGATAATTAACGGAAATTTGTTCGAAGGTAGGTAAAAATTTTGAATAGGATGTAAATGCAATAAACTTTGTTTTTTTGAAGTTAACTGTTAAAATTTTAGTATCAAACCAGTCAATGATCCTTATAAAATCCTGTTCAGCTATTTGCTTCAGTGTGCTCCAGTCATCAGCTTTATATAATACGAGGGTGTCATGTGCAAAACATATATGGTCTTTCCAGAACTGTTAATTTTGAATAAGTCATTTAAGTAGAGACTAAATAATAGTGGGCCTAGTACTGTTCCTTGATGCACACCACACTTGATGTACATTTTTTTACTGTAAGTGTTAGTGATTTTGACAGTCTGTGCCCGACTTGAAAGGTAATTTTTTAAAAGGATATGTGACGCTCCCCTAATATATATATATATATATATATATATATATATACCGGGTGACAACGAAAATTGGAAGCACGCTGTATTTTTTGACAAATAAAGGTTGGGACATGTTTAGTTAGTCATTAAGAGACATTTCTGGAAAGTTGAATGGGTTACCTCTCCATTCCGGTTTAACCGGAAGTGATCTCGATTTTCGTTTTGCAAACGGAAACCGGTAGAGTTTCTGCAATAATCGTACTCTATGCAAAATCCTCTTTCCAACGATGTGTCACAAGTGACATTTTCGTTTTAAAATGGCGGCGCTATAAAAGAATTTATGAATTACCTAAAATCCGCCATATTGCTTACAAGACAAAAAAACATTTTAAACTATCAACAAATGTCTATGAAAGCGGGCTTAATAAATAAAAGCTTCTAATTATGTGTTTTTCATGCTAGTACTCTTATTTGAGAAAAAAATCGGGAATCCACATTTTCAACACATAGATAGATTTTAAATAGGACCCTCTATACCCTTTCCAGAAATCTTATTCTACGTTCTAAGTTCCCTATTCATTGACGTATAACAAGTATTACATTTGTTGTCAAATGACAACTGCATAAAAGAATTTGTGAATTAATCTCTATAAGCTATAGGTATTGTAAAACAAAAAGTATGTTGTAATTTAGGGTTTTCGAGAAATGTAGAATGTGCTGTTTATTTACACTTTTTGTGGATTTCTAGATCATAAATTGGCAAACATTGTTTTTGATGTAACAAAAGATGATGAACCAGTTGGAAAACGTTTTGTATCCTTTTTTTGCAAAACAACAAAAAACGGGACATTTCTACAGGTTCGTATTATGTACAACGCCCTGTAGGTGATATGCAGACAAAACTAGATTGTCATGCATGAACAGTCGTCAAAAACAGTAAAAACATCCTACCAAATATAATAGCCAGAAAATCGACCTATTATTTGCCGCATTCCCGTTGATTCTCCACTTAAATAATTGATCGTATTTTCTGAAATGCTAAAAATTTTAAATTCTATGGAAGTAATCCTGATTCTAAAGCACAAAGACATAATATTACATCTACAATGTACCCTTATTTATAAGGCAATCGTTTTCTTACGACTTTTTTCAACATTTCAATAGAAATCATTGATATTCAGAGAGCTTTGACAGCTTCTGTCAAATTGCATTTCTATAAGGCTTTTCCTATTGGCCCAAGCGACCGTTAAATATTAATGTTGGTGAAATTGGGCCTTAATAACACAAAATTTGACCATATATCATGCCATGACCAAACTTATTTACAGTTGCAGGGCTATTTTTCTATTTCGGGACACCGTGTTTAATAATAATATATTGACTTACCTATTGTGCAGTAAATTTTCTTTTTAGGAAAATAAAATTTATTCATAATTAGCCTCTCATTTCCAATACAAGAGATAAGACAGTAATATTACTTTCACATTTTTTCCAACATATGTCTCATTTCGAATGGATTAGAATGCCTGCTAACAGTTTTCAGATTTTTTTGAGTCGCGATAAGACATGAGGCTTCACTTTCCGATCGCTTTCACAGTTTTTGCATTGATCAACTGTACCCCGCATGGCGATTTGAATGGACTCTTATGCATACGCTTAATTTTATATCATTTGTCAGTCTAAACACAGTCTCTATAATTAAAAACAATAAAACTCGGCATTAGCTTTTTCAATTCCTATTCGATTATATCGGCTGTAAGACTTAATTAGACTGATAAAGTCATGTTTTTATTGTTTCTTTTGATATGAATATGCGGTAAAGAAATTAAGTTTAATAATTCCAGTTCATTAATTAATCATAAACTTTCATTACGCACTGGTACAGTAGAGACTGATTTCCCACATACAAAACAGTTTTTTTACGAAAACCTCTAGGCATCAAAGCTCGGACATTATTCACGAAACACTTGCCGCTCTCTGCGAACAGCTAGTCTTTTAGAATTATATACTGCATTTGGTTGTTGTTAAGGATGAGGTCAGACTCTTAAAGCAAGATTTGATCCCCTGGGCATGGTTACATTTTGTCAGGCGTCTTTGCAGTAATGATTCGATTCGATATATTCTAAAATATCTTACAAACTAGCGAAAAAACATACGATTTGTGTAATCTAATCCCCATATTAAACAAAATCTTTATAAAACACATGGTTTGGCTACAAAAACGTATTTGTTCACTCGATCCGGAGATCAAAACCTATGATCCTGACCAACAGTGACCAATTAGAAAGCCTTTTAGTAAAACTGTATCAAAAATGGCCAATCGAAAACAAGTATCATAAAACCACCTTGTACTGGGTGCGCCATCTATTATTTTTTTACCTATAAGTTTATGTGTTACCATGTGAGTCAAAAGTCATGCGGTATGCATAAATGGACTGTCAAAGGTATGACAATTATAGTCATGGATTCGTTTACAACACAACAACGTATTTTGGTTATCCAAACTTATTACGAAAACGGTCGAAATATAAAAAATACTTTTCGCAAACTTCGCAATAGCTTAGGTCGACATGGACGTCCTACAGAGCCTGGCATTCGTTGGATTGTTGATCGTTTTGAGGATACTGGTTCAGCTGAAGGTCGTAGAACATACCAACATGCTCGTCCAGGTCGTACTCGTGAAAACATAGCCAATATCATGAACAACCCTTCCATCCTGAAAAAGTGTTGCGGATTATGGGCTGGTGGCATCGTTGGACCATTCTTCTTTGAAGATGCCGCAGAAAACCATCAACGTTATCGCGTCATGACTTTTTGTGGCCACAGTTGGATCGTATGGGTGCCGACGATCTTTGGTTTCATCAAGACGGAGCAACGGCTCACACATCTCGCCAAACTATTGCCTTATTGCACACGAAATTTCAAGGCCGCATAATTTCACGAAATTCAGATGTCAGTTGGCCCCCGAGATCGTGCGATTTAACAACTCTTGACTATTTTATTTGGGGATTTTTGAAAGAAAAAGTGTATGCGAATGGTCCCCGGACAATTTAAGACCTAAAGCAAAATATTCGGACTGACTTTGCGGCCATAGACCCGATTATTCTGGAAAAAGTCATTGAAAATTTTGATGTTCGCATGTTGGCCTGTAAACGAAACCGCGGTGGTCACATGACTATTTTTCATACATAAATGACATAAACCAACCTTCATTTATCAATAAAAAAATCGATTTCACCTCGCAAAAAGCGTGTTGATTTTTCAAATAGAAAAAAAGTAATAGATGACGCACCTGAGACAATTGAAAAAACATATATATGTTGTCAATTAGGTGTGAATTACAACAAACTGCTCAAGTATCTTTCATCATCACATGTATTTGCTGCTGTTACTTTCAATGGCTTCAAGTCGTAATAGTATATAACCGAATCGGGAGTGCCTCAGGGTTCAAACCTTGGTCCTTTATTGTTTACCTTGTTTATTGATGATGTTTAAGTTGTAATAAACTCCTCTTTGCGGATGATTTGAAGTTATTCAGGTTTACTGATTCTGACGCTGATGGTATTGCACTTCAGCGGGATATTGATGCTTTAGTAACTTGGTGTGGCGAGAATAATTTATTTCCTAATGCGTCTAAGTGTAGTGTAAGAAAACGTCTGTTTGTAAATGTAATTATAAGATTGGGGTTGACCATAAACTCAATTTTTCGCTCCACATAGCTCAAAAGGTGAGTGAAGCTTCACGGGAAAACGGTTTTATTGTGAGAAACAGCAGACGTTTCAGTCGCTAAGAGTTACTGTCGGTTTTGTATTTGGAATATGCGTCGTTAATTTGCAACCCAATTTACAACTGCTAAAGCCTCTCAAATTTTTATCTTCCAAGTTTGACAGTGCATATTCTGAGAACGGTATATCTAAAAGTTTGTTATTATGTGGGTTTCAAACGCAGTCTTTAGAGCTGAAAAGGAACTGTGCACCAATTATTTTCTTAAATGAACTTTAATTAAATTTAACGTTCCATCTATTCAAACTCGTACACTTAAAACCTTTTATTGTGCTGGCACAAATTTATTTCTGAAAACACCCATATATGTAATGTGTGACGTTGTCAATGCCATCTAACTAATGTGATATACATACTGACAGTTTGAACAGCATTCTGGGAGTAGCTAGGAACTACTCAAACATTTTATGACATGTTCTTTTTCTTGTTTGTTTCTTCCTGTAGATAGAATCAACTGCTTTTTGTATGTTTCCTATTTTGTTAGTTTGATTTATCTTTTCTTAGGATTTTCCTGTAAACGGTGTCCTTAACTGTTGGGCAATAAACGACATTTATTATTCTTATTCTTATCATTACCACGTGTCCCGTTACGTATACCCATGAACTTACAGTGATTAAATACAAACACAGGCTAAGTAATTAAAAAAAGATGCATTATCTGCCAGTTAATCAGTAAAGATGAGAATATAGCCTAACGACCGATCCCGTCAGATCCATCGCATACCGTTTACCTGATGGCTGGAGCAGAAAATACCGAAAACAAGGGAAGAGCGTCCTTCGCCGACTTGATGGGAAAATCCTTATCCTTACAGAACATGAGCGCGTCGGGAAAATATTGGAAGGGCTTCCCGGTACGTGCAGCTTCCCGACTAGCAAAGTGGTGCTATAAGTTTTTGGTAAAAAAAAACTGTTCAGCCGTTAAAGCTCTCTGTTGTTGCCTGAACACCAAAATGTTGTGTGGAATGCAAATTTGCTTTCTGCAGCATATTTGCTCTAAAATGAGGCGTTTAAAACATTATTGTAACATAGTTATACAAGTACCTTATAGGACAAATTTTGAACTATTCCATGAACTTTTATAGAACTATTGTATACGGCATATTAGGAGGTCGGTAGGTTAAATGGTGGTGTTGTGGCATCCATTGTAACATTTATACAACAAACATAAAGCCTTGTTGTTTTCGTGTGCAAAATTACCTTAACCTAACTTTCTCCTCTCATCTTTTTAGGTTAAATGCCATAACCAATATTTTAAGACAAGCATCAAGGTTCTATCAACTTTTCAAAGAGAAGATATAGATCTGTTATAAGCTCTGAGTAAAGCATTCGGTTATGTCCCTATTTCATTTCAGATACTTGTCAAATTGCAGTAAAGCACCTGCAGATAACATCAAAGTGTTCTAATAAACCAAAGGCAAAATAGAAGATGCCATGATTTTACATAATCGCTCGCTATATTTCTCTATTGACAATCAAATAATTCTGTTTCAGTTCGACATTGATAAACGTTGCTCTAATTGTGTCTAACTAGCAGATTTGTGGAAGATTTTACGTAAACAAGTTCACTTTTCTAGACATATTTTTTATTATTACTAAGATATGAATCAAATAGAAGCCCGTATAAATTGTGTCCTTACTTTGTTGGGTAATTACAATAAAATTTGCTCCGCAAGTCATTTAATATCCTTATATCATAGTGAAGAAGCTGATCATATGCCTGTGTATGAAATTCACAAGGGCCGATATTAAAATAAACAAGGTCATGTGTAATGTGTTAGTAATACACTCAGTGACATAGCAGTGATCCATTCAGAAAGAATAATTTCTTCTGCTTATTCTGTTTGGTAACATAATGACTATACTTAAAATGTTATCTCTTAGTTAGTACAGGGGTAGGATTATTACCTATCGCGATGTTGGTTTGTCCTATCGCGAAATTGACCATCGTGTTAATTGGTGACGGTAGTGAGTGTGTGTCGTGTGTGGATAGAAGAAGGTAGAGGAACACGAAGAAGGCCAACTGGTCCACCGAGGCGTACCACAGAGCGTCAAGGTAGACGCTTCAGACAACTGGCCCTACCAGACCGTTACCACGCGTACACTCTATCGCCGCATTTGAGCCTTTGGACTTCTTCCATACCGTCTAGTGCTTCCTCTAACTATGGACCACTGTCGTCAACGTTTGAACTGGAGCATCGAGTAATGGCTTGGGGGGCTATTGCCTATGATAGCCGACCAGCCCATCTCTTTGTTCAAGGCAATATGTCTTTTACGCGTTATGTTGATGATGTCCTCCAAACCACTTTACTGCTGTATCTAGAAGGCAGTCTACACGTCCTTTTTCAGCAAGACGTCGCACGTCCCTATATTGTCGTCGTATTGCCGACTTTCTTCAAGAAGCAGGCGTAAATGTTTTACCGTGGATTTGCTTGGAATGAGGTGCCACAACCAGACATCGATCATCTCATTTATCGTTGCATTCTTGATGTAAGACTACCTCATTGCCAAAAAATCAAGTTGACGAAATTACTTTTTCTGGGTGTAACATTTGAAATGACACTGAATATATATTATTCACTTCGCCTATACTACATAAGAAATATGTTTATTGGCTGCAATAAAGTAGAATCATATAACAGGATGGTTATATAGTTGACAAGAATTTAATCTTCCACTGACGCAAAGTTTACAAGTTTTGTTGTACATCTGTTGCCTGCAGCGATTATAGAACCTATTAAAAGGCTGAAGTGTCCTATTAGGTGTGCCCATTTTGCTTGTATAGCTGTTCAACACACACACGCATACAATGCTGTGTAAGGAACACCGTATAATCGTTCTTGCAACCCTGATAGGAGTGATACTTGTTAGTTGGGCTTTTGGTGTGTCGGAAGCGTCGTAGTACGGCGTCCCTCTGCAAATTATAGGAACCACGCTCATGGCTGTTCCAGCCTCCGCTCAGCCCTGCCGTGTCGTCTCGGGAGGAATTCCATTTTCCATAACGTCGACTTCGCTATAAAATAAACATACAAGTTCGTTAAAACTTCCGGTACGAACAAGTCGAATCGATCCCATCTACAGATATTACGGGCTTCAGAGGGTGAAACCATTTGACGTCGCTCGAACATGGCTTCGGTCATTTCTAAGAATCAAGATATCGGTATTTGGTTCTAATGAATCCGTAGTACATCTCTCGCCTTTTGTATTTTATTAAAAACGGTCTAACCATCCTGAGATTGTTCCGTAGTAATATTGGTGGCGTCGTTGGAGAGGTGATTGAATGAATGAATTATGAAATTAGAGGCGCACTCCGGCCAGGCTCCGCCGTTCTAGCAAAGTTGAGTATAGCCTTAAAACTCATCTTTCAACGTTCTGGGGATCCAAAGTGATGGACTCCAGTATAGTCTGCCTGTAGAGCCTGAAAGCGACACAGAACATACGCCGAGGTCTCTTCCTTTACCCAAGAGCGCTCACACAAGGGATCTTCAATTACCTCCATCACATACAGGTGGCGACTGAACGTGTTATGGCCGGACAACAGTCCCACCAGCAACCTTAGGTTGGCTCTATCCAAAGTTAATCAAGCTTCCAGCCTTGGCACTGTGCCCTACAATGAGCTCCCTTGATTGACAGAGATGTCTAGAGATGCTTCTACATTTCTGAGAGTGTTGTCTCCTCCATTTTCCTCCTAACTGTTGGCACGGGCGCCCCTAAGGCTGGTCCTACTTTCGCAAGAGCGTTCGCCATATCATTGCCCTTTATACCAGCATGTCTAACGAATAAACTGCAGCTCTCTGGAAAACTGTCTAGAGAATTGTTTGCAATCATGAACGTCAAATAATCTAGCGAGAGGTCATTAGTAAAATAACGATTTTCTTAAAAGTACATGCTCGTAAAACTGGCTAATTCATATTTTAGATCTGTAGTGAAAAATTCCGAATATTTTTCTGGTTTCTAATTCGTTTTCTTTTAGATTGACTAATTTCTATGGCATCAAAAAACCAAACACATCATTCACTTCACGAAATCCTTCAGCACGTTCTTGCAATTCGTTACTCATTGAATCCAAAACTTCGTAGTAATTTATTCGATGTTTTTCGTGTGTTTCCAGTGGCGAGTCAGCAGCTTTCTCGTCGAACATTTTTTTGATTCTCCTCTTTCTGACAATGGGAAAACAAGGTTTTTCCCATTTCATCTCTTCCCGTTTATTCTTAGCATTCAGAACAAAATTATCGTATGTGCTTTCGCATTTGAACTTGCACAGTATTCATTACGCTCAATACTGAATGCCACCATAACAAATTGAGGAAAAAGGTTCATGAAGGAAAGGAGATATCTTGTATATCTAGCTTCCACTTTTCATCTACTATGCAATTGATAATACATTCAAAAAATTTCTTCCACGATGTTATCATGAAGAAAATAGATATGTCATAAAAAAAAGGGCAATGTCCACTTTGCCATTACTTAAATCCGCCACTGTGACGGACAAAATCACAAAAAAGTTGTTGCACTGGATTCAAAGGAGATGGTAAGTATTAATATTAATCGATTCGCAGGAAGACAAAAAAAAATTAATTTTGTTATTCAACAATAAATTGTTCATTTATAAATTAGATCTAATATTTTAATCACTTTCAGGCTGTACCCTAGAAAATACTCACCTTTCTCGATACTCAGGCCAACCGAAGACTGTTCAACACAAGTTTTTCCATATTATACGAATTCTACATTTGTGGAAGAGCCGGAAACAGTCACTCCGCTCAAAATCTGAGCCGTGAACAGCTGTGTACATAGAACCATCTTGTACGAGCGTTGGAGTCTAAGCAACTCGAAAATTAATTAATTGTTCATTTGGGCGAACCTTCTGTTCGACCCGGGCCCTGAAACTTAAATTATAACGAGTCTGAAGGGACGAAATTCTATTAGATTTAAGGAAAAGTTCCACGATCCTTTAAAGGAGGAGATAAATAAAACGGAAACTGAAATTGGAATTGGAGGGCTACAGAATTATAATAAATATGTCAGTTGTGATCGAATCGAGCAGGGCAATTTTACATTTTACTACCCGCGGATATATGTGGGCAGTAATGTACTTGCGGAAAAACTTGATTTATCTTTCAGATATTTTGTGACATATTGAAATCTTAGTTTTTTGCTTATCAGACACAAATAGTGTCAGGGTGTTATAGGTTTAAAATATTAATAATGAATATTTTGATAATATACCTGTATAGTAGAAAACACCAACTTTATCACTCCCTAATCAAATTTGCAGCATAAAAATAACACATGTTGCAATTACAGCATATTAACCTATTTTCATTTCAATGCAAAATAAGTCTATAACGCATAGGTGGCTGTGACAATTGTTTTTATTAATCACAGCTGTCAGAATACTTTTAAAATAGTTTTGGGTAGTTAAGGTTTTCAAAATGGGCAGAGGAAAGGTTATTAGTGAGAAAATTGGGTTACTGATAATTAAATTCTTTAATTCTGGGAAATCAAACTCAGAAATTGCAACTTTGTTAAACTTATCGCGGTACAGTGTGAGAAATATTGTTAGAAGATATAGCGTAACCGGTTCAGTTAATATTAAGCCACGATATGTGAAAAAAAGTAATATCACAAATGCCAAATGACCGAAGAGCATTAAGAAGAATAATCGTGAAAAACAGGCGTGCCAATTATTTACAATTTAGTCCTATGTGGAGTGAAAGGAGAATTTCGAGGTCTACAATTCATAGAGAGGCCCACAAACTGGGATTGAGCACTTGCAAGATAAGTTTTCTTATACAAAAAAGTGAAGTAAAAATCCTAAAGTTGCACAACTTGTTTATAGGCCAAAGAAAGCCACTATTAACTCCACTGCAAAAGAAAAATCGGCTTAGATGTGCTAAAGAACACAGACAATGGACACCTCAACAATTGTGTGCAATATAATGCAGTGATGAGGCCCGATTCGAAGTTTGTGTTGGTGACAGTCGCAGTAGAGTTATTCGCAAAAAAAAATTAGCATTCCATGTTGTCTGTCTGAAGAGAAAAGTGAAATTTCCAGCATCCATTAAGGTCTGGGGCAGTATGTCATCAAAAGGAGTAGGAAAACTTCATTTTATTGACGTAAATGTGGATACAAACAAATATTTGGCAATTTTAGAAGAATCGCTTTTACCAGTGATGGAAGAATGGGTTTCTAGCAGTCCAGATCTGTCACCTATTGAAACTTTGTGGCACGAGATGAAAAAGGTTCTACGACGACATCCTGCTCGTACAATCACCGAACTGAGACAAAAGCTTCAAGAAATATGGGATTGTTTTACACGAAATTTTTGCCAAAACTTGGTTAACACTATACCCCAAAGAATTTCAGCCGTAATAAAAAATAAAGGTGATGTTACCCAATGGTAATCTTTCAACTGTTGCTTTGTTAACTTTTGCTTTTTTAACATTTATTCGTACATTGTTTATTTGTTCAGATGTTCTATTAGTTATAGCTGTAAGTGATTTCAAATATGTATTTTTTACGACTAGAGTGTATCTAAAATGTTTTTGAGAAAATAAATTGTTTTAGCAGTAAATAGTTTCGTCATGTTTTGGTACAAATTTTGAAGTGGGCCAACTGAAGTGGGATGGGGCTCGTAATTATAATGAACAATGTAAATTAAAACACAACTGTAACGAAAAACATTTAGAGAAACGTTATTAAAACTAAGCCTTACAAATAAAAGGATTAATATAATATGAATGCAAGTAATTTGATACTTTAATGGGATATTTGTGCCTGTTTGTGGGAACAAAGAAATTCAAAATTTGGTTCAATGTCTGAAAGCTCAAGTCTTAGATCGGGTTATGAATTTAATCTACTTCTGTACTTATCTTTGAGGTAAGTGTATGTTGGAAATCCTTTCTCACACAGGTACGTTGTGCAGAACGGTAGCAAAATTTTCACGACTTTTTCTGCTAAGCTAGGGTATTCATTGTTTAGATTGAGCCAGAAGCATAAGTGTATAAAGAATGATCTACAAAAACAGCTGTTAGAGAATTGTCAGAGGATAAATCGATGAGCTTTTCTGTTTCCAGTAAGGATTGCATATCTAGTTGTTTGATCTAGGTTTATTAGGAAAATACTCTTTGAACGTTAATTGAAGCTGTTTGAGATATTCAGAAATATCTCTTTTGATGTTTTCGTTAAGTTGAACTTTGTTTTCTGATAAAAAACTGCCGAGAGAACCAAAACAATCGTACTCATTCATCTGCAGACATTGATTCCAAAAGTTGAACTTCTTTAGCATGGCTTCTATTCTATCATGAACATTGAAAATGGTTATTCCTGGACTTTGAAAAGGCATATTCAGTTCATTTAATTTAGAAAAAGTACCGGCTTAGTATGCAAGTCTTTGGAGCCACATAATGTCGGATACAGAAGTGGACAAATGAAATGGATGGTCAAGAAAAAATGCCTAAACTTCAGACTTCAATTCAAACAAGCGGGTTAAATCTTTGGTACAAGAAAGCAACCTATTTTTTTATAAAGTAATAAAGAGACGTGGAGACTTCCCAAGTCCTCTCAATGTTCACGGAATACACGAGAATTTGTAGCACGGGAAAAATTCTTCAATTTTTACCGCTTCGCTTAAAGTACTGGCTAACTCTGCAGGAATACGCTTACATGCCAAAGGTTGCCTACAAATACAGCAGTGAGTCCAGCCTTCAGTCGTGCCACAAGACCAGAATATGTTCTGGTCATTGATTTTGCACCATCTGTGCATACACCTTAGCAAAATGACCAATTGATTTCATATTTTTCAAAATAGTCATTGATCAGATTAAAAATTGCTGCATCAGTCGTATAAGTTTCCATTGGTTTCGGAAATAACACATCTTTTCGAATGGAATTCTTAAAATATATCTAACATACCCGAGCAATATTGCACAATTTGCTACTTCGATCGACTCGTCCAGCTGAATAGGAAAATAATTCAATTTAATTCTTTTCAAAAGTTCACTTTCAACACTGTAATCGTTAATTCTCCGTTACACTGTGCCGCTTTTTCTTCAAGCATACACATTTTCTGCTACTGTATGAGCTTTTCCAGATCTTGCGATTCTGTAACTAACTCAAAATGATGCTTCAAGAGCCATTTTACTACCTGCGTTGAAAGCCGAGACGAAAGAAGGAACACTACAATTCTTACTACCTTCCAATTTGCTTTTAAAATATTCAATAATCCTGGTAATCTGGATGTCTTGTCTCAAGGTGCCGACGAAGAAGCGATGGTTTTAAACTACTGTTGGCCAGGAATTCATTACAAACTACGCAAAGCGGTTTCTTCCCCGGTGAAAAAGAAACCCATTCGCAAGTAGTCAGTGTCGTATTTTCGTTTCGTTCTTTTTTTCACCATGCTACCCTAGGGTTGTGCGAACCACCGCTTGAGAAGCCTTAGATCATTAGACATGAAAAGCACCTACTGGAAAGTTGAACTTGAGGAGTCTACTAAGCTACATACAGCTTTTACCGTACCTGGAAAGGGGCTTATTCCGTTTATTCCAGTTTACTCGTTTACCTTTTGATCTTCACAACGCACCTACCGCCTTTCAACGTCTCATCGAAACTGTTTTGGGCCCAGAATTAAGTCCTTACGTTTTCTGTTACGTAGTCATGCCATAAGTTCTGTCCCTCGTTTTCAAACAAGTGTAGACCTGTTAATACTTGTCCGATTGTTTACATTGTGGTGTCAGTTGATTAAGCGCTTTTCGGGTAATTACATATACCTCAGTTTGTATTGATCTCTCGAAGCATAACGATGGAGTGGGGCAAGGCAGAGAACCGTATTGCAGTGATAGCTTTACATAAGTGTAATCACAGTGCTAGTCAGATTTTTGAACTCTTACGCGGCCTTCAAATATCGCGTAAATTTGTGTCTAGGACCATTCAGCGGTACAATGAGACGTCCTCTGTTGATGACAGGCCAAGAAGCGGAAGACCTCGTCAAGTAAGGACTCCAGCAGCCATCAAAGCCGTAAAAGCCAGGATTCAAAGGAATCCACTCCGGAAGCAGAAGATCCTATCCAGGGAAATGAAGATTCCTGTCCGGACGATGTCGCGCATCATTAAACAAGACCTAGGGCTAGGGGCTTACCGGAGACGTACGGGCCAGCGACTTACGGCCACCTTGCGACACATCAGGGCGACAAGATCCAAGAAGCTCTTGGAGAGGTACGCAGCTGGGGGATTCCGAAAGATTTTGTTCACGGATGAGAAAATCTTCACCATAGAAGAAAAATTCAACCGACAAAATGACAAAGTGTATGCAAGGAGTTCACAGGAAGCTTCGGAGATCATTCCGAGAGTTGAGAGAGGCCACCACCCTGCGTCAGTCATGGTTTGGTGGGGGGTGTCCTACGAAGGGGTCACTCAGCTCCATTTCTGTAAACAGGGCGTGAAAACAAAAGCGGCAAACTATCAGAGCGACATACTGGATCCTATCGTCAAGCCTTTAAGTGGTACATTGTTTGCCAACCAACACTGGGTCTACCAGCAGGATTCCGCCCCCGCTCACAAGGCTAAGAGTACGCAGCGCTGGCTGGAAAGCAATGTGCCAGAGTTCATTGCTGCGGAAGATTGGCCCTCAGGGAGTCCGGACCTCAATCCTTTAGACTACAACTTGTGGGACCTGCTAGAGCAGTTGGCCTGCTCCAAAGCCCACCGTAATATCGAGTCCCTGAAAGCGGATTTGATCCGATCAGCGGCAGCTATTCCTTTGGAAGCTGTGCGTGCAGTGATAGATGAGTGGCCCGCGAGATTGAAGCAGTGTGTGAAGGCCAAGGGGGGACATTTTGAATAAAACTGTTTGATTATGAATTCTAAAAATGTTGTCGAATAAATAATATCTTTCATATAAATATATCTTATCTTGTTTCATTTTTATCATGAGATTATCATGGGACAGAACTTATGGCACGACTATGTATATAGATGATACAATTTGTATAGCACCCCATTTCGACACTCATATGCGGGTTTTACAGGATGTTTTTGATAGGTTAGAGAAAACTAGTCTTACCCTGAATCCAGAGTAGAGTGCTTCAGTATTGCGATACCTTGGTCATTTGGTAAATCGACATAGCATATCCGTCGATCCTGATGAAGTGGAGGCAATTACTAACTTGACTGTTCCTAAAAATGTAAGAAAAGTTCGCAGAATAACAGGTATCGTAGGTTTATACCTAGTTTTCCAGATATTATTAATCTTATCATATTTAACTAAACTTCTTTGAAAGGGAGTTAAGATTGAATGGGATGAATCTTGCAAAAACGCTTTTGAGCAAATTAAGAAAGCTCCAATTTCTGCTCCAATTTTGACTTGATGATAACGAACATTCCTTAACTTCCTGATTACAGTATTTGTATTCTATTGAGGCGTTGTATTTGTTGCTGCTTGAATATAAAACTTTTCATCCCTTGCTTTCATCCTTTTATCCCCGATAGTTGAGAACCAGCTATCACTTGGCAGACAAGTCAATTCGTATGCCTTGACAGACGCATCAATACCCGTTACCGATATGATCCATATTTAATTATCCTATTAAAAGGATCTGGACGCCGGGGTCCCTTTTATTAATGCACACGTTCCAACTGTAAGAAGCTAATTGACCTCCATAAATAACTTCCGAAAGGAGATGCATCACTTCTGTCTTCTGAACGATCTTTGAATAATTCGTCATCGATGTATGGTGGCCAACGAGGGACCCAAACGGACCCAGATCATACTCAAAAAGTTAAGCTTCCATTTGAGTAATATTCCGTCAACTTGAATTTTTATATATTAAGTAGCTCTTCATATATCATTATACAGGGTGGCGCATCGAAAACGAAACAGACGCATTTACGTCGATTTTGTTTTTGAGGGGGACACAAGTTTGTCAAAAAATCACGTTAACGCGTGCAGCCCCCTGGGCGGGGGTGACACCAACCCTAAAATCTTAAATGGAAAGGGGGGTCGAGTGATACCTCATTTTAAAGGTCTTTCAGTTCCCTTTATAATGATCTAAAATTAATGAACTTCAGTTCAGTAGTTTTGAAGATTTATTGATTTAAGGCTTTAAGTAGACTTTAATAGGTACATCAGGTTAGTTTGTACTACTTTCAAAAGCAATTTGACTTAAAGAATTGCGGCAAAAAAGTTATTTCTTGAAGAAAGATAAGGAAACATCTCGTACTTATTTTAAATAGGAATTTAGTACATAGCTTGCGATTGATTTGACCAAACTTTGTTGCTAAAATAACTAGTAACGCTTTATTACATAAATTAACCAAGGTATATTCCACAGCAGAAACAGTTGAAATTATCGAAATACTTTTCGGAAATAATCAGTGCGCTAATAGAACAGCAGAAATATTTAATGATCGACATGAGAACAGTAACGTGCTGCAAAAATATGTTCTAGAACTTGCAGCTAAATTTCGGGAAACTGGGTCAGTCGCCAATAAAAAATGTAACATTGAAATTCCCATAAGGAACGAAGCAATAGAAGTGGGGGTTTTAGGGCAAGTTTATGTAGATCCTACGTCAAGTACCCGCAAATTGGAGACTGTGTGTGGTGTTAGTCGACGTACTGTCCAACGGATTCTAAAGGCCATAGTTTTCAGCCGTATAAAATTCACCTGGTACAACAACCTAATGAAGACGATTTTGATGGGCGATTACAATTTTGTGAAGATATGAGTGAACGAATTATAAACGATGAACAAGAAAGAACAACAAGAAAAAAAGGAAAATAATTTTTAAAATTGAAAACTCGAGGTCTTTCGACCATTTTATACTTGTAGGTTGGCTATGTGCATTTATTTTGGGCCTGATGAAGCCAACCAGCAGAAATACGTATTGCTCGGGTTAACTATCCTATTTTCTGCTCGAATCCACTTTCCTTCTTTTGCGGATTCTACCCATTATTTTTCTATTTTCGGTACCTTGCTCCGCATGATCATTTTTTCTATATATATATATACAGGGTGACTTTGAAGTTGAGTCATTAATTTTCAGATAATGATTGTAGAAGGAAGATAAACCAAAATATGTGTGTAAAAATAAAAAAAAAATAAAAAAAAATGTTACCTTGTTTTATAAAGTATCCTCCCGACAAATATTTCAGTGCGGACCTGTATTTGATCGTGCGGTCTTGGAGCACCGGCATGCCCTCCCCTGTGAGGTCTTAAGTCACCTGATTCACGAGCCCTTTGTACTACATTCAGCATTTTCGTAAACATGTGCCATTTTTTATTTCGTTTGAGTCACGCAACAAACACCACTATTCACTCACGCGTTACCGACTGACACATCGACTGAATACAACTGAATAAGATTGTACATTGTAGTAAAAACATCGTTTCAAATTCTTTCGCTTTTTTGTTTCCGATGCGATGAACGGATAAGGCGGATTATATCCGTTGTTGCCAAACACGAGCACATAATATTATTGAGACAGGGCGGTACTCAAACTTCTAAAGGGCTATAACTTTGTTACTTTAATTTTACCAGAAAAATGTTAAAGGAATAAAACATTTCTTTTGATCAGATCTACTCACTGTTAAAATAAATGACTCAACTTCGACACCCTGTATATATATATATAACTTGAGACGTGGTCATTGTCGTCTAGACCAGTTAGGTGAAAAATTAAAGCTTCCGCCTTTTGTTGGGTACTTCGACAAAATTTAAGCAAAGAGGACTCTTTATACTTTTTTTAATTCTCTCTAGCTTTCAATGGACTTTGCCATCATCATCAGGAGCTGCAATTACAATGATAACAGTAGCAACAAAGGTGTAAAATGAATTTAAATTGACTCAACTTACAGTAGTATGTGAGGATGTTGCTAATTGTTGTTTACGTATAGGATGAGGGAAACGTCCAGTAACATGGTGAGAGCTGGATAGATTGTACAATAGTCAAACTTATATAAAATATGACAAGAACAAGTTAAAAACAGATTAAAAATTATTTAAAAAATTAGAGCATTACATCGTGAAGCCACTTGATGATTGCACAAATTAGTGGTCATGGAATGATGAGTGACATGAAACCCTTTGACAGAAGGCCGAAGGATGTCAATGTCAGTATTGAAAGATGGAACGAATTGTGGGCGTGTGCCAAAACGTTGCCAAATCACTTCAGATGATGAGATTTTCAGAATTTTATGTTAGAATTTGTTAAACCGACCAGAGGCAGTTGAATAAACTATATTATTATTAATGGGAATTTAAATTAACAATTATTAATAAATCGTGAGGAGAGAATTATTATATTTTGAGTGGAATGAAATTTACTGGTGGAATCGGCCAAAACACAGATTCTAATTATGGTTGTGAAGAGTTGAAATTTGGGGAGATATGAAAGTTCTCCAATTTTTCGCAGTTTAGCAAATATGAGTAAATGACACTCAGTTGTTTAACATCTGTCTTTTTGTTGATACAGTTGTTATTCATAAAAATGTGGGACATTTCCAGGAATAAACGTTTGGAAAGGTGTTTTTCTTTATCAAGAACTTTGATACTTGTGTAATTCATAGAATGCCCTGTTGTGTTAACATGAGATGCTAGAGCGCATCTTTCAGGATGAAGCCTAGCATCACTTTTGTGTGATGTAATCCTTCCTTTAAGAGATCTGGAGGTCTGACCTATGTATATTTGGTTGCAGATGTTGCAATTGATGGAGTAGACTGTGTTGGTTAAGCCAAGCAGCGGGACTTTGTCTTTCATTTTTGAAAAAATGCAGTTTATAGTGAGGACGGATTTGCAAGCAATTCGAAAGTTCAAAGGACTGCACAATCTGATCAGCTTAGGGGTCAGTTCCTTGATGTAGGGCAGGACGGCAAAACCAGGTCTGGAGTCCGGGTTGGTGCTTGTACTGTTAGGATTGATGTTATTATTGGGAATTACATCAGTTCCGTTATTAGGGGTTGTGCGACTATTACCTGCATCACCAGAGTTCGGCAAAATATTGGAAGGTGAACTAAAAATGATCTTGTTAATCAGACACTTCGGATAACCATTATTGATGAACAGTTTTGATAGTTTACGTAAATTTGAGGTGTGGAAGGTATTATCTGAGATGCTGATTACCCTTGTTTTCGTCTGTTTTACCAAATTGATTTTAATCCCTAGCTTATGGTATGACCTAAAATTGAGAAACCGACCTGAGGCCATAGGTTTCTGGTACCAGTCTACCAATAAACTGTTGTTGTTGGTGCGAATGAGTCTTGTGTCTAGAAAGGGGACAGACAGGTTCTCATCTTCTTTTTCAATGGTAAATTGGATGTAGGGGTCATAGCTGTTAAATTCTCTGACAATACCATCCAGACCTATTTACGTAAACTATCAAAACTGTTCATCAATAATGGTTATCCGAAGTGTCTGATTAACAAGATCATTTTTAGTTCACCTTCCAATATTTTGCCGAACTCTGGTGATGCAGGTAATAGTCGCACAACCCCTAATAACGGAACTGATGTAATTCCCAATAATAACATCAATCCTAACAGTACAAGCACCAACCCGGACTCCAGACCTGGTTTTGCTGTCCTGCCCTACATCAAGGAACTGACCCCTAAGCTGATCAGATTGTGCAGTCCTTTGAACTTTCGAATTGCTTGCAAATCCGTCCTCACTATAAACTGCATTTTTTCAAAAATGAAAGACAAAGTCCCGCTGCTTGGCTTAACCAACACAGTCTACTCCATCAATTGCAACAACTGCAACCAAATATACATAGGTCAGACCTCCAGATCTCTTAAAGGAAGGATTACATCACACAAAAGTGATGCTAGGCTTCATCCTGAAAGATGCGCTCTAGCATCTCATGTTAACACAACAAGGCATTCTATGAATTACACAAGTATCAAAGTTCTTGATAAAGAAAAACACCTTTCCAAACGTTTATTCCTGGAAATGTCCCACATTTTCATGAATAACAACTGTATCAACAAAAAGACAGATGTTAAACAACTGAGTGTCATTTACTCATATTTGCTAAACTGCGAAAAATTGGAGAACTTACATATCTCCCCAAATTTCAACTCTTCACAACCATAATTAGAATCTGTGTTTTGGCCGATTCCACCAGTAAATTTCATTCCACTCAAAATATAATAATTCTCTCCTCACGATTTATTAATAATTGTTAATTTAAATTCCCATTAATAATAATATAGTTTATTCAACTGCCTCTGGTCGGTTTAACAAATTCTAACATAAAATTCTGAAAATCTCATCATCTGAAGTGATTTGGCAACGTTTTGGCACACGCCCACAATTCGTTCCATCTTTCAATACTGACATTGACATCCTTCGGCCTTCTGTCAAAGGGTTTCATGTCACTCATCATTCCATGACCACTAATTTGTGCAATCATCAAGTGGCTTCACGATGTAACGCTCTAATTTTTTAAATAATTTTTAATCTGTTTTTAACTTGTTCTTGTCATATTTTATATAAGTTTGACTATTGTACAATCTATCCAGCTCTCACCATGTTACTGGACGTTTCCCTCATCCTATACGTAAACAACAATTAGCAACATCCTCACATACTACTGTAAGTTGAGTCAATTTAAATTCATTTTACACCTTTGTTGCTACTGTTATCATTGTAATTGCAGCTCCTGATGATGATGGCAAAGTCCATTGAAAGCTAGAGAGAATTAAAAAAGGTATAAAGAGTCCTCTTTGCTTAAATTTTGTCGAAGTACCCAACAAAAGGCGGAAGCTTTAATTTTTCACCTTATATATATATATATATATATATATATATATGTGTGTGTGTGTGTGAGTGCTCACACTGCAATCACAATTGGAGAAGCAACTGGCGGGGTAGCGGGGATGACGTTTGTTGGGTATTTCGATAGATATAGATTGTGGTCACTCGCATGTGGAGGAGATCGTACCCCTATTACCCAATATTGCAAAATCCGCATCTCATCCTCCTTTGGTTGAATGAGCCTGCCAAAACTGTAATTGTACTGAATATGTCAAACATTTCCGTTCTTCGGTTCGATTCACGCAGAACGTTTCTGAGATCGGCGCCTCGCTGTCTAGCGTGTAGTATATAGTCCGGTTTTCTTTGGTTTCCCATTGTCTCCTACCACAATGGCGCATTTCACTGCCAGACCATATCCCCCTAAGGTAAAGCATCCCGTCAGCACAAAGGACGAGAAATTATGTGGTCCTAATTAGGAACAAAGCAGACACCACAAACAATAAGATTTATTTTAGCAAATGACAGAGATTTGGGGGACACGCGGTGGAAGCGTGAAGCCATTAAATAATGATTAAAGGTAAATCTGGTGTAATGGGGAAAATGTCCCGTGGCGCGCCTTTTGACATTTGCTACATAGCTTTGGCTCCATACTGATAATTAACCCTACAATTTGTGAGTAATCCGGGTGATTAGACGATCCTACGTTACATCAGATGACGCAGAACAATTGAATTCAGTATTTCGAGGAGAAACTACCTCGAGGGAAGTAACAAAAGCACCTGGTGACGATGGTATACGTCCTAAATATTTGAAATAAATTTATAGTAACAAATGCACCTCTGACGTACATAATAAACGTTTGCTTTGCTACCTGAGAGTTTTCACACATAGCTAAATCAGCCATCATTGTTCGGTTGGCCCAAAAAGGTAGTAAATTAGAAATGTATAATTAGAGACCAATCTCGCTTATCTCGACGAGGTTGGTCTGAAAAGTTTCCGACCTAACAAAGAAACAAACATTTTTTCTGATTTTTTCTATGTTGCAACATAGCTTCCTTGTAAGATTTCTCCCAGGGATGCTTCCATCTCGGTAACCCGTCCAAATAGTACTCGGCGTTTCTCTCTGCAAAATAGTTGCTTACTAATAAATACTTTGGCGAAAATCGCTGAGGTGTGAGACGGTGCGTTGTATTGGTGCAACAGGATTTTCATCATCTCCCAAGCTCTTACGGCCACGCTTAAGTTCAACTGCCGAAAATCTCACTGTGGAAAATGATGGTACAGACTCCAGCTCATCTTTGACTGCTTTCAAAAACAGATATTTAATGTACATTTCGATACCTGATTTTGCCCACTTTCACAAAAACACTGACATAAACTCACTCAAACGACTGTTACGTAACAGCTGCGTATGTAAGATAACTAAAACTTTAGTGAGTCTGTCAACAGATGTACAACTAGCTTTTATTTACGAGTGCTGCCATCTTCACGTTGAGGTCGGAAACTATTCAGACCACCCTCGTATCATAGCAAAAATGATAGCAAGAATTATCAAGCAGAGGCTCACAGACTAAATTCAACATTTTAAGTGATATACAGTTTGGCTTCAAAGAGAACCTATCTGCTGAAAATGCAATAGCACAGCAGCACAGCTGAATTGATCATAAAACTGCAACGGCTTGCTTATTTGTGGACTTATCTAAGTTTTTTGATACGGTTAGTAATAATAATAATAATAATAATAAGCGTTTATTACCCCCAACAGTTTAACACCATTTACAGAGCAAACTACTAAAAAAAAAAAAAAATCGCCATGAGGTAGCTTGTGAAGAAAAAAACAATAATAATTCATGTATCAATAACAAAAAATAAATATAGCTACAGCTTAGAAATAAGAAACGTAAGATAAATAAATTTCCTTTGAAGTTTCTCAACAACATCAATATACTGCTTGTAAATCGGACTCCATATCAAAGATCCATATTCAAGCTTAGACCTAACCAACATACAGTATAATGTCTGCAAAGTCAAAACGTCAAAAAATTTCCAATTCCTGATAACGAAGCCATAGGTTCGGTAAGCGCTTGAAATGATTTGATTGATATGCTCATTAAAGGTTAGATGTTGATCAAAGTAGATACTTAAGGCCCGTATCAGCAGTCGTCCCTACAATTGTAGGGCGCGTTTATGGGCTTCTTGATTGCCATAGTTTTCTACTTCTCCGTGTCAGAGCTCTATTTTGAGGTTATGTCACAAACATCTATTTGCATCAAATTGTGCTTGCTTTTGAGTTATATCATGTTTTATCAGCCTGAAACTTCATACAAATTAAAAGGAAAACATATCTTAACAATAGGAGAGCGCTGACGCTGACACGGGACGAGTGTAATCTAGAAATTTTTGAAGGAGAGAAAAGAGTATGACAATCAAGGAGGCCATAAACGCACCCTACAATTGTAGGGACTACTGACGATACGGGCCTAAGTCTTGCACAGTTTCACTGCGCTCAAGAACATGTTCGATCATTGTATAATTATATACCATGGGGTTGGTTTTCCTTGAAAAAGTTACTACTTTACACTTATTTATATTAAGATGAAGTTGATTCTTGGCACACCAGCTTTGCAATTTATTTATTTGACCTTGAACAGATGCACAGTCTTCCAAGCATTAAACGGATGGATAAAATTTTAGGTCTTCTGCGAACATTAACTTAGAACAAGCCAAAGATTCACACAGATCATTCACAAACAATATGAACAACAGTGGTCCCAAATTCGAACCCTGTGGTACGCCACTGGTTGAGACATAAACATGTGATATGTAGCCATTATAAAAAACATACTGTTTCCTTTCAAACAGATATGATGTTAAGAGCGCTAAGTAAATGTTGTTGAAGCCCAGGTACTCAAGCTTTCGGAGCAAAATACTGTGGCTGACCCTATCGAAGGCCTTGGAGAAATCGGTGTGCACCACATCTACCTGTCCTCTATTGTCTAATCTATCGCACAAGTATTGGCTAAATACCATTAAGTTTGTTAGTGTTGAACGCTGCCTTATAAAACCATGTTGGTCGATGGAAATATTATTTTTAGTGGACAGGTAAATGCGGTTGTACAGTACGATCTCCAAGAGTTTTGCAAAGTTATTGAGTATAGATATATTCACTGATATAGTGATAATTTTTTGACTTTGGAATTGGGCAAACTTTGTCAATTTTCCATTTATCGGGGAAACAGCCGTTGTTAGGATTAAATTGAAGATAACCCGTAAAGGATGAACTAATTTCCTGATACAATCTCTAACAGTAAAAGATGGGATTTGATCAGGTCCAGCAGTCAATTTACTTTTAGGCTTTCTACAGGCCACTAAAATTTCCTCATCTGATATTGGCTCACAACTAATGTCGACGAGTCCACTATGACTGAAATCAAAGTTCAACTCAGTATCGACATTAGCAGTTGAGTAAACGCTGGAGAAAAAATCAGCGAAGGCGTTGACTATACTTTGCGGATCACCAAATGACTGGTTTCCATACAACATTCTATTGGGAATCCTAGAAGTGTTGTTTTTACTATGTACGAAAGACCAGAAAGACTTAGGGTCATCATTTAGCTGATTTTAAATGGTTTGAAGATAGATATTATATGCCTCTTTGGTTTTAAGCTTAAATATTTTCCTGATTCTGCCGCATTCTTGGTAATCTTCGTTAGCACCAGACCTTTTAAATTTTTTGTGCGCTTAGAATCCTTAACGGTATAAGAGGTACACCAGTGAAATTATTATCTAGCTGTTTGAGCAACAGGAAGCAATGTGTTAAAATTCATGACATACTTAGCGTCGATTTAGCGGTGCGCCTCAGGGCAGTGTATCGGGGCCGATCCTATTCAAAATCTATATAAATGATTTGTAAGTGAACATCAATATTGATTTACAGAGTGACATCGGACACATTAGCTAAAAGTGTAATGTAATTCAACTACATCAAAACATTGCTATCAAAATTATTTTTATCTGCATTTTTGTTGATTTAAAGTAGGCTTTCGAGACAGTAAATCGCAAATCTATATTATGCATATAAAAATAAATCCCTATTTCGCATGGTCACGCCACAATTTGAGAACGACTTCATTTATCTTTTTTTTTAAGTTTACTAATGCTGTATGGCAGATTCTTACTGAAAGAAAAACCAAGAAAGCTACGCAGAAAAATTGGGAAATCATTAAAATCCTAATGATGATGATGTTTGACAGTTTGATTGACCATGGAGCCCGCATAGCAGACGAAATATCTCAAGTACCAAAAGAGTCAGGCACTCCTCTCCGCCATCTTTATTCCAAAAGCTATTGACAGTTAGCTATGTGAGAGTAAATTGTTTATGAAAACACGGTGCTTTCGTTTTTTGACTTGGACATTTCTTTACCATACGTACATTGTGATGGCCCCTTCAAAAGGAACTGCAGTGTTGTCCAACTGTTATCTTTGTAGTGGAGTATTCCGAATATTTTTCCATCAAATGTGACGCTGGTTTCTAATTCGTTTTCTTTTAGATTGACTAATATCAAAAACCAGACATATCATTCACTTCACGAAATCGTTCAGCACGTTCATGCAATTCGTTACTCATTGAATCCAAAACTTCGTACTAATTTATTCGATGTTTTTAGTGTTTCCATTAGCGAGTCAGCAGCTTTTTCGTCGAATATTTTTTTCATTTTCCTCTTTCCGAAACCAAGATTTTCCCATTCCATCTCTTTCGATTTATTCTTAGCCTTCAGAACAAAATTATCGTATGTGCTTTCGCTCCTAAAATCTTTTAATTTTTTTAATGCTGCTGAAATGCACCTTTGAGCCATCATCAAGTCTATTTCTTTCTTTTGCATTTGAACTTGCACAGTATTCATTACGCTCAATACTGAATGCCACCATAACAAATTGAGGAAAAAAGTCCAGTTCATGGAGGAAAGGAGAGATCTTGCATTCATTATATCTTCACCAGAAGCTCCCACTCTTCAGGAGCGAGAAATGAGGTTGAACGGATCGAAGAGCTAAAATTCAACAACGTAGTAGTGTCGCATTCAATCCCAATCGAGTTGCATTCAATTATGACGTGTCAATCGATTACAGTTCAAGACAAATCATTGCTATTGGACCAATGAACGTTGTGAGTCCACATTGCAAGGCTTTCAAGTTTAAAACTGTACTGACTGGATTATGTTGCACCAGAGCCACTACATTTATTGCTTTCCAGAAATGGGCCAAATTCTATACATTTTTTGACTCATATACAGCAATGCAATAATTGCTTTCAAATGACCATCAACGTATTTTGCTAGCCACATGGCGGTACAAACACTTCGCTATACGAATTAGCTATATTCCACATAGTTACCTTTTATTATTCATTAGTCATCCCAGTTCATAGCAAAGACAGGACAACGTCTGTCGGGTCAGCTAGTTATTATTAAAAACATTGGAGAGAATTGGTTTTAGGTCACTGATAGAAAATTATCTATCAAATCGCATACAATCAGAACAGTGACCCATGTAATGTTTGCCCCATCTTTTTGTATTCACTATAAATAACTTTCTGCTACTGAGCGACATCTACGACTCCGAGCAGTAGATAAAACACTCTCGACACTAGCATGTCGAAAAGTCGAACTGGTTCGGATTCTGATACGTTGGGGATGAAAGTGTATAAATTCGAAAAGACGGATGGAGCCGTCACACAAGCATATAAGACAAAATGACTGCAGCTAACGCAAAAAAAAACCCAGTCCGTAAAATCACGAAGGGGGATAGGCATTGATAAAGCTTCGATGTGTTTTCTTTCTAGTCGAACGACTCGTCACTGCGTTGCTTGCGCGGACCCTCGGTCTTAGCAAAAAAGCGGTGCATTGTTACATAACGAGGACAAACTTCACGAGACTCGGCGTAAACATTTCGGTTATTTTCTATATTGTACAGCTTCTTGATTAAGTCTCCTGTATCACAATGCGGAGAAACGTCTGAGGTATGCACTATGTGGGTCTTTAGTAAGGAACGGCATCTGTATAATGAAAGCCATTCAACCTAGTGCTCTGGATTAAAAATGTTTTCAGCAATAGTGGCCAGGAGATATTTGCTGCAGCTTCCTAAAATGGCCGCTGGGGGCATAGTTCTAACCTCAGGTATAAAAGCGCCACTTTTTCATGACCAGCATACGCTGAAAACAAATTTGTCTTATGGCATGAGTTCAATGTGTGAGTATAGACAGATCTGTTAGAAAGAGACGGAATCCGGGTGGATAGCAAAGCTCATCAGAGCGTTAATTTATTCTCTACGCTGAAATGAGCCAACAAATTAATGTACTACTTTACCTTTACCATTCAGGATACTCACTTACTCTTCAAATTAAAGTTTGAGATATTGCATTGTGCTTTGTTTCAACTAACGTTAATAAAATGTATACTTGGACATATTAGACCCACGAATTACCGAATTAATAGAAAAGGACGTTAATTATAATGAAAATTACATTCATTTCCAACAAGATGATGCACCGCCGCAGTATGTGGTCCCACTACCACAGTTTTTGGTCAACCATCTCCCGAATCGAAAGACCGGCAGACGAGGCCTCATCTAGTGGCCGCCGAGATCTTCGGACCTAAGTCCTTTAGATTACTTTCTACAGGTGCATTTGAAAAGTAAAGTTTTTACGAAGCCAGAGTCCATTCAAGATCTTCGTCATCGGGCTACGGCTGAATGTAGACACATAAGTCAAGACATGCTTGAAAATGTGAGGCATAGATTTGAACAAAATCTTTATTATCGCCTGGAGGTAAATGGGCACCACTTTTAGCATTCATTAGCACATTGGCCTACCTCTCTATGGCAAATTAATTTTTCCTTTAATTATACTCTTCTCGGCCCTCTGAGAACATTTTGTTCCACAGATAAACGTTGCTCTTGTCCAAAGTAGCTTCGCAGTATGCAACAGTCAACATTTGGAATATGTCCGCGCACTTCAAGTTGTTTTTTACACAAAATTTAATACAAATTTTTTGATCCATTTTTTGGAATAGACAAAAATCGGAGACAAGCTAAAACACGTCCACGCACAATTGCTGTCAAAAACTGACAGAACATTCAAAATGGCCGATATTGTCATCATTAGTGAGGGTCATGAGTACCAACATGAAGCCATAAAAAGATCGAAACATGTTGAACAAACCTTTGAAAAAATATGGCACTTATTAAATGCGTCATCTCTCCCAAGATTGCTTGCGGCATCTACTCCTTTTATATAGGAGTGATACCGAGACGTATTTTTAAGGAGTTATTTCAGTTACGGTAGTTAATTACATAACCTTAGTTATTCTAAATCTACCGTACGTATGAATTAGAAACATATACTAAGTGACATATAAATCCGAACACCCAGTTTAAATGGTTTTATTTTAATAAAAGTTGGTGAATCTATTTATCTTACTGTGAATAACAAGTGAAAATATTTTCAGCCTTAACAGTTGGACATTCCGGTTTTTATACTGCTTTTTTTTAATTCACTAACGCTCTAAAAATGAATATTTCAGCCGCAGTAAGGAATCAACGTTGGCGGATTTTGGTTCTTGACATCCTTTACGATCGTTTACGATGCCTAGAGTACGGAGACCTGTACGATTTCGTCAACTTAGTGAGTTTGATAGGGGCCGTATAGTGGTACTTCGGGAAGCTGGACTTTCTTTTCGGGCAATTACAGTTAGAGTGCAAAGAAGTGTAGACACTGTGGTTAGGTGTTGTCAGGCATGGCTTCGAGAAGGCCGTACGCAAAGAGCAAGGGGTACTTTACGCCGCAGTAGAACAACAGACCGTGAAGATCGCCGCCTAAGATTATTGGCCTTAAGGGACCGTTTCTCCGCTACCAGGTCCATTGCAAATGAATGGTTTGCAGAACACGGAAGACCTATTGGCATGCGAAGTGTTTACCGACGAATGAGAAGTTTTGGCTTGTTTTCATACCGGCCACACTGGGTCCTCCCTTTAACTCGAGAACACCGACGTAATCGCCTTGAGTGGTGCAGACAACGGTCACTCTGGGATCAGGAATAGAACAGTATTGTATTTAGAGACGAATCTCAATTTTGTTTAGGCATGCACGATGGTCGTGCCAGGGTTAGAAGGCGACGTGATGAAAGAAGGAATCCACAGTTTTGAAAGACATGTTCATCACACTGTTGGAGTTATGGTTTGGGGTGCTATAGCTTATGGTTCCAGGTCACCTTTAATCTTCATCAGAGGCAACATGAACGCGCAGCGTTATATCCACGAAGTTCTAGAACCCCATCTTTTACCCTATCTTGACACCCTGGCAGATCCAACTTTCCAACAAGATAATGCCCGACCACATGTTGCAAGAGTCACAATAGACTTCTTTCAACATAATGATGTCACGTTGTTACCATGGCCACCAAGATCTCCCGACTTATCCCCAATTGAGCACGTGTGGGATATGATGGGTAGGAGATTGCTCAATTTGCAACGTCCTCCTCAGACTCTAGAAGCACTTCGAGAGGAGTTGGTGGTTGCCTGGAATGAGATACCACAGGAGGACATTGACCACCTGATCAGAAGCATGCCTAGACGCGTTGGAGAATGCGTAGCACATCAGGGTATAATAAAACCATTTAAACTGGGTGTTCGGATTTATATGTCACTTAGTATATTTAATCCAAATCGGTGAAAATATTTTAAGAAGATTAGATACTAAAAAAATGTTGTTACTTACCAGTGTATTATTCTGATACAAATACACAATTAAAATTATAAACAAGTGTCTAAATTTTTAAAAAAGTGTACTCTTTTCAAGATTAATTTTCAACTGATTGCATGAAAAAATAACCTTTCTGTAAGATTCACCGGTGTTGTCTATGTTAGATATGCGTCGTTTATTCCACTAGAATTTTATTTCAAGCTCAAACAGCTTCAGAACGATTGACGATAGATTATTATACAAAAGTTACCAACAACTTCATGGACAATCTACAAATTAAGAAAAAAAGTGCCGATTTCCATTTAAAAGTCTAAAGAGTAACGCAATATCTTATTTTTGTATCACCCTGTATGGTACGGCTATAGATGAAAATACGCCCTCCTTGAAATCAAATTGGACGTGACCGAGTGTTTTTCCTAAAATATGCCAAGAGAGTCACAAATAGGGGTGCGACCCTTTCTCTGGGCCACCCTGTATGTTGTAAATGCATATACACAAAACATGTATCATTACATCTTTAGGTTATGTAAGGAATAAAGATTTAATGCATTGTAAATAGTAACAATAGTGCACAAGAACTTGTATTCCTTTCTATGGTATCGTTCGTATTTATACGAAAGTTTTTAAAAAATGTTTAATAAATATTATTATCATGTACATCATGAAAAACCATGTCACTCATTTCCATCGATCTGTCTGTCCGCTAATCCTTGACAGGCCTATAAAAATAAATTATTCTTCTCGCGACGCTGTACCTTGCCAAGAGTAGCTGTAGATCAAGAAGCTTTCAGGAAGGGCACCTAAAAAAACTGAAACTAAATATTACGACCACT
Source organism: Acanthoscelides obtectus (assembly GCA_963669975.1). Classification (NCBI taxonomy): domain Eukaryota; kingdom Metazoa; phylum Arthropoda; class Insecta; order Coleoptera; family Chrysomelidae; genus Acanthoscelides; species Acanthoscelides obtectus. The sequence goes on along the minus strand of CAVLJG010000007.1, from coordinate 49,662,086 downwards.
TTCGCGTTCTCTTCGAAGCATTGGTAGACCCTGAAGACGCAGAATTTAATTGACAGTGAATCTCAGCCAGCTACAATCCCGTAGCGATTACGAACCAATGGTGTAGTTCCGTTATAAGAGCTTCCTGTGCATCGGTCTTAGTTACAAGCGGATCATCAGGTAATATGTAGCTCACATTATCTTCATCTATGCAGTAGTAGATAAGCACAAGTCGGCTAGAAGTATATATCGGAGGAGTCAGTGCGGTCAAAACGGGCAGGACTGTATCAGCGTTGCCAAGTTTATCAGGTCACGAAACCTTGCATCTTGCTTTTGGATGTCTCAAGAGCCTTGTCTTAAACTAATCCAAAAGGGTTTTCCTTTTTGGCTTCTAAAATTACTGAAATCCTTCCTTGAAGGAAGGAAGCTTCGGAGCAAGATTAACATTGTTTTGTTAACAACACGGTCAGTACGGGCCGGTGCTCCTCAGGGTTCGGTCCTAGGACCAGTCCTTTATTCGCTTTTTATCCCAGCAAGTGTGAAGTCTACCTCTATACTGACGACACTGCACTTGTCGACCGGTCGTGTACTGGTGACCTGGTTCACGATGGGTTGCAGAGTGCGGTGGAAGAAGTACTAGAGTGGGCGGAACGGTGGCTGATTGAAATTAATCATTCGAAAAAGCAGGCTATTTATTGTACGAAAAAACGTCGCGACCCCCCAGCAGAGGTCTCTGTAGACGGCAATCGTGTACCATGGACAAATTCTGCCAAGTACCTCGGTGACACCGAGGTACTTGATAAAGGCATGACTTGACACAAACATACAGCAGCCTTGAAAACAAAATTCCAAATTGCGTTTCGGCAACTATATCCTTTGTTATGTAGATCCTTCAAATTGAGTTAGATAAACAAAGTTCGCTTATATAACATGATTATTAGACCAGCCATTACTTATGCATGTGCGGCTTGGTGTTTTCTTGCCAAGACACATATGCAAAGTCTTCAAATTCTGCAAAGTAGAACTTTGCGAAGAATTTGCAACGCTCCATGGTATGTCTCAAACGAGACACTACACAGAGACCTTGAGATTCCTTACTTGAGGGATTATGTCAAGGCGCAGCGATGTTATAGTCAGGCGGAATCGCACAGCAACCCTCTGTTGCGCGACTCAGTGGAGCAAGTTCGTGAACATTCAAGGCCACGGCTCGCACTGTAATAAAAAATTAGCGCGAACTTTTAGCAAACTTAAAATTACACTCTAACAAAACCGAATCAAAATTTGTTTATTCCACCTGAAAATTAATCCGTGTACCAAGTCAAGAAGCCTAGGTGGCTCCTCTTAAGCTAAACACTTCTGTTTTTCTTTGCTCTTCTCTATTTTTCTCCTCTTTCTCTTTCTCTTTTTCATTGACATTAGGCAACCAGTACTGCCAGATTCGACAAACGTATGACGAATAAGTAGTAGGTTTTTGAGTCATCTGGTTAACGATGTACCTTTAAAACCTTCTACATTTACAGGGTGATTCAAATTCGACGCTGTAAGAAATACGAAGACGCTTGATACGGGCAGAGTCGCGTATTTAGGTAATCAACAAAATGCCGCTGAGAGAGTTTAGAAATACAAAGAGACAACAAGAGAGACGGAAAAAGCTGAACTTTCACAAAATCGTTTTGATGTTTTCCTGACTTAAGTTGTAGTGGAATGTCAAAATAAATTGCACAGTAACATAGCCAATTTTTGTTCCTCTACAAGATGGGATAATTAGAATTTCAATATTGCCCTCCAGCATCAACTTCAATGTTTCTTATGAACGCCATACTGGGTATTTGCACAGGTGAATAGAGTTTTCAATTCTGTTTTTAAAAATGTGTCATACATCATGCATTGACATTGTCAATCATTAGTTATTTAAGAAAAAAAGCAGAATTTCCTAGGTAGGGCTTGAAATTATCAGACACCTAGGCATTTATTTCGCATATCCCATTTATCTCAAAATCACTTTTATTTTTTCATAACTTCTTTTGAAATAAATATTGTTATTGTGACTTTTTCTTCTCTATAAGATATATTCAATTTTGTGCATGTAAATAGTCTTTTCAGTCCTAAATTCTCTAATGTATTTCCTAGTTGTCCGTGAATCTGTGGTTGGATGATAATTATGAGGAAATAGAGGCGTATAATGAAACAGGGTGAGAATTTAATTGATGGTAATAATAATCATAAATAAACAGAGGTAACTCATGGCATTTCCGCGGAATAATTGTCTGGTTTTATTGCTGCAAGTTGTTCAAGGGGGTATTTGAAACGTGGACGCATAAAATCAGTACATTAATTTTTGTGGAAAACTTTTTATTTGACAACAAACAATGAGAAAACGTGTTTTTTGGGATTCAATCGAAAGTGTTGACACGAACTAGTTTATATACAGGGTTCGTTCAAAGAACGTTTGACAGAGAAATACACGTGTTTAGCTTGTCGATATGACTCACAGACCATTCCGAAATATATATACAGGGTGACTTCGAAGTTGAGTCATTTATTTTAACAGTGAGTAGATCTGATCAAAAGAAATGTTTTTTTCCTTTAACATTTTTGTGGTAAAATTAAAGTAACAAAGTTATAGCCCTTTGGAAGTTTGAGTACCGCCCTGTCTCAATAATAATATTATGTGCTCGTGTTTGAAAACAACGGATATAATCCGCCTTATCAGTTCATCGCATCGGAAACAAAAAAGCGAAAGAATTTGGAACGATGTTTTTACAATTATTTTATTCAGTTATATACAGTCAGTGTCAGTCGGTAACGCGTGAGTGAATAGTGGTGTCTGTTGCGTGGCTCAAACGAAATAAAAAATGGCACATGTTTATGCGGATCGGTTTCCCAATCGAGTGCAACCAACCCCTCGTGCCTTTGTTAATGTAGTACAACGGGCTCGTGAATCAGGTGACTTAAGACCTCACAGGTGACGGCATGCCGGTGCTCCAAGACCTCACGATCAAATACAGGTCCGCACTGAAATACTTGTCGGGAGGATACTTCATAAAACAAGGTAAACATTTTTTTTTATTTTTTTTTATTTTTACACACATATTTTGGTTTATCTTCCTTCTACAATCATTATCTGAAAATTAATGACTCAACTTCAAAGTCACCCTGTATATGTCTTTTATGCGAGAAACAACATTTTTTTCTTCTAAACAAATTCAAATATTCCGTATTTGTGAGCAATTGAATAAATGCGCTAGGATATTCGACAAATATACATTACTGAACACATTTTAAAATAGAGCGAATGTGTCTATCATCTTTTGTTGCGAATTCCTCACGAATACGAAATGTTTGAATTTGTTTAGAAGACAAAACGTAACCCATCCTTTTTTGCATAAAAATAACATTTATCTTCCGGAACGGTTTGCGATTCATATCGGCAAGGTAAAATAGTATACTTTATACTTTTTGTGTGGTTAATTGCATTTCTTTATGTGTCCTTCGAATACTTAATCGTCAAATTTCCTAGACAACGAATGTGTATCTGAAAATAGGTGTTCATCGGTGTTTGGTGCAAATTGTTCTGAATACCATCATGTTTTTTTTACTTCCCTAACCGTTTCTTGCTTTTTTACTTTGCCACGCTCCTTTTTTTTTTTAATTAAAATCACTTTTTAATTTTAAGCTAAAGTTATTTCTCTCAATTGAGGCAATGGATGATTAAAAAAAAAACTAGGGGGTTACTGAGGCTAAAGCCGTGGTTTATCGTTGGCAAATTAGGCCCTATGCTCAGGTACACCGGAGAGTAGGGGGGGGTATTTTTTTAGGGGCGCCACCAGCTTTTATCCGCCAAAACTGGAAGACGCCTTGGTGTTGAAAGACACTCTTTAGCCCAAAACCCCAAGAAACAAAAACAAAAATACATACAAACAATAGATTTTCTGTGTGGGTAAATAATTGCTAAAATTAACATCAATACATTTTATTACACCTACTAACGGCTCCTAAGCCAGCCAAACTAGGAGATCTCCCTTAATGCGAAGCCTTATTGACTAACTAATTTAAAATGGGCGAGGAAGGCTTCAAAACCGATGACGTAAGAATCCCTATGGTGGAAAAAGGGTCTCTGTTCGGCAAGAGGTCCCCGGTAGAAAACGTGTCAATGGATCTCCAGTAGCGAAGATTCCCCCAAAATAAAAGCCCTAGATGATGTCGGGTAGGGTTTTTCACGTGGTTCCGTCTAGCAAAAAGTGCGGCTGAAGACAATAAGATACTACAAATTGTAGAATTTCTCGGGTCCAAGGGTAGACGAAAAAAAAAAGATGCTACGCACTCACAACAGGAATGACCCAGGAAATTATCTATGAAATTTTCTTCCACAATCCAACGAAGATGCCCCAGGCAAAAAAAGAGGAAAATTTCAGGTCTTCTGGCACTAGCGTAACAGAACAAGATGGCCCTCCGATAGTGGAAGGAAGTCCCATCCCAAAATTTAATTTTTTCGACTTGACATTTCCAAATAAAGTTGTACGCGTGACCATTAAGAGCCAAACGTTGTCGGGTAATCCCAAAATGAGAAGGTTCCTAATATAAATTCAAGGAAATATCGTGAATAAATGTGGAAACACTGACATATCTGCATATAAATTTGATTGATTAATAAACATAAGGAAATTCTGAAATAAAACAAGGGAGATGTGCAAGTAGTTCGGTACGCAGAATAGTACTTCGACATCAGCGACATCAGCCTTTGACATTGGAAGATTTCAGAAAGCAATAATAAATTCATCTGACTATAAAAGAAATACATAGTTCTATAGGTGAGTAATAATATTTATGCAACACAAATAGTTTTTAATTCAGAAGGTGATATCAATTTATAGATGTACATTTATTTATTTACTTATTTATTTTTAGCTCCGGAGTGACAAACCGGATTGTTGTTGGGATGTAAACAAATCCCCGAGGCGAAAATTTCGAGATTAAATTGATTTCTTGACGGTGGAAGATCTAGCATGGGATGGAAGCAACCGAGTTATTTATGAAAATACGTGGAGATTAATACTAAAATTATTACTCATAGTGAACCAGGGAAATTGCTAGGCAACACAAGAAGAAATTGTCCATATCAGGATGAGTAAATTCTTCAATTAATTACCTGAATGCATGGAAAATGGAGTGTGATTGCTGTACGTTAAATTTAATAATTGAAATTTTTGGATTATAAAATAGATCAGGATGGATTATGTTTAATTGATTGAGAAATATTTGGTTTCAGTTCCCAAACTGTTCAGTGACATGGAAGATGCTGACTACTATATACAGGCAGCCAAACGACTACAGAAGAAAAACAACGGATACAAATGAAAAATTATAGTTATTCCGTGGTATTCATGTGTTATGTTTGTTATTTCAAATAAACATGATAATAGGTAAATGTCTGCGTGTTATTTATTTTGGTTATGAATTACGTGAGAAAAATATAGCTAAATACACCATTAAAAACAAGCCCTATCTTGGGAAATGGCCAATGGGCCAGTCTAGTCATTTTTGTCAATAAAATTGATTTAATAATATGCTATGAATAAAAATAATATGCTACGGAGGTTATTAGATTAGATTATCGGCTTTTGTTTCTTCCTTCTCAAGTTCTTGCTGCATTTTTCAAATTAAACCTGTGCGACAACAACAACGACAAAAAAAATATATGATTCATCGGCAATAAAAGGCAACTGTTACAACTTTTTGGTGTACTTTGCTTTGGACAGTATCTCACTTGAAAAATCAAACTGAAGCAATTTGGAAAGTTCTGACTATTCAAAGCTTCACCACTCACTCTTCCCACAAAAGATTGTGACAAAGTCAAGGACAAGGAAGAATATGAAACTTCCCCAGAGTGGTTTTACTTTTATGGATTGTACACCTTGATAATAGCTACAGCCTGTGGTGGCAGTTGCGCAGAAATGACCGGGTATTATGCTCAAGAAGAGTCGAGCAGCAGCGGCAACAGCAGCAGCAGCATCCGGTTGTAATTTTTTCTGCCGCTGATAAATCCTGTTTCTTGTAGCTGCTTTGTTTGGTTCTACTCTCGAAGCCTTATAGACACATCGACCGGAGACCGTTGACTTTTCGCGGCCATTTCATACGCGCTAAAATCACGTGGCATCGAGCAATCTTCGTATCAGGATTCTACTTATAATTATGCACTTTGAAAATCAATGAAGTACGGAATGGTCAGGGGCGAGAAAAATTAGTTCAATCATATCTATGTGTGTAAGCAATAGTTAAACCGTAGTTTACTTGAAGGCAAAACAATTATATACAGAGTGTCCCGAAATTGAACTCTACAGTATATTCAGATAAGAGATAGACCAGACATAAACAAGACCACGTGATCATCGAACGCTGTAACATTCGGCAGGGACGTATTAAGAGTCACGCAGTACATATTTTAGATAGTAGATGCTGCTTTGCGTAACTTTGTAGTAAATTAGCACAATTCGATGTGTATACGATTGGTGATGGATATAGGATCATGTGGGGGTGGGGTAAGAAATATATAATGATGTAAATATACATAAGGGTTTCAAAATTTTTGCTTCGATTTCCAGCTTCGGATGCCGCCTGATGTTTGGTGAAATACAGTCGAATATAATCTCAAAATGGCGTTTAAATTAGCCTAAATTAAAAATAATCGTATATCTCTTAAAATTGCTTTTAGAATATTGATTGGTATATTTTTTGATTTCTAGGTAAATATGTAACCAAATTAAAACGTTCAAAACGTAAAAAAATGTGCATGGTTGAACATTGTCAGAAAGTAAATTCTTGAAAAGGTTTTGCCAAAATGGGTTCAAAAATGTCTATAATTAATTAAAAAATACAGTAGCTTTATAATTACTTATAACTTACCGAATTTGATGAACGACATCTTTTATTGGAAAGATGAGCTTAATGAGCTTTCATCATCGCTACTGCCTGAAGTACCAACGTCAATAATGAATGGCTCGACTTGTCCCTCTAAAATATTGTCCAGTTCCCACATTCTCTTTTCAACTTTGTCTTTCACGTGCTTAATACAGTTTTCCCATTATTGCGCTGTTATTAATTCTAGTGCTTCTTTGAAAAGTCCTTTGAGGTCACAAAATTTAAAAGTTGTATTGTGCTTAGCTATATAATTTTTAAGCTCAGCCCATATGAGCTCAATGGGATTGAGCTCGCAATGGTATGGAGGTAAACGGAGCATAGTTTTATTTTGACTTGCTGCCATTTCGTCAATGGCGTATTTTTGATATTCCGCCTTGTGATCATTGACAATTCTTAATAATTGTACTTTCAGCATTGCTTCTTCAAAGTTGATATTTTTCGAGCGGAGCCAATTTTGAACATCAATTTTCCTTGAAGCCGTTGTTGGGACCTTCTCCATTCTTCGAGAATGATAAGGCGCATTATCCAACACAATTACTGCGTTTTCCTCTAAATTTTTGAAAACCACTGTTCAAACGATTCGTCATTCATTTCCTCGTGGTAATCTCCAGTTTTCTTAGACTCAAAGCACCACAGACCGTCAACAAAAAATCCATCCTCACTGCCAATATGGCAGATAATGAGCCTTTTCCCTTTACCTGGAAATCGAAGTACTAACTGGTGTAGATTTATTTCAATAAGCGAACCTTTTTCAAATGTTTCCATCACATTCAGCGAAAAAACATTGAGACATGAGTATCAGATTGCTATAATTGGGATTATTTAGTCATATTGAAAGAAAGAATATTGAACGTCGTATGATTACTCAGCGCTTCACAATTTAATTTAAAGTTATAAACCTTTAAAAAATGAATGATCAGGAACCTAAAATACGCGCAAATATTAATATTAACAAATTATAACTTTATAAACCTTAAAGTATGAATTAAAATCATTAGAAATATTAGGAACGGTACACAATATAAAACTTAGTAACTTTTTTTAAGTTTATAATATTCGACATATTTTAAGATTATATTAAAAAATTATTGAAATATCGAAAACACATAAAAACATGGCTTAAAAAAGTTCTAACAAATGAAAATGACAATAAAACATCCACGCATTTTATCGAAAGTTATAAAAGTTTTGTTACTTGTAATATGTTTTATCTGCCCCCTGGAATTAATGTTTAGAACCTTGTTCCCAAGGTTTGAAAAACATCCGATTGTTGTCTATTACTCGTATTTACCTGCTGGATTTTTTAATCCGGTGGACAGTCCATCTAGAAAGGCCCTCCTGGATGAAGTTACAGAATCATCAACCCATACTTTACTTGTAGTGTGTCCTGCGTTTACCCACGTTTCATCAAGGTAATAAATCTTCCTGTTTTGATTTCTATATTTCCCAATTTTTGTTAAATAATCCCTCCTCGATAGCACAATTTCTTCTCTATCCAGTAGTATACTATTACGACCCCGTTTTTTCCATTTGAAATTTAAACGCTTCAGTAACGCATGGAAAGTTGATCGTTTGAAATTTGGCAACGTTGTATCTCCATTTACCTCCTGCAGTACTTTATCTATAGTAGGTATTTCATTCCTAAAGAAGAATTCATGCACTTTCCTTCTAATCGCATGCTTATCAGCTTCATCCAATGATTTAACAATACTTTTGCGATGTTTACTGGTCATTGGCTCAGAAAAGGTGTGATTTTTTTTGTATTGTCTTAACACATTAAACACTGATGCGCGACACACCCCAACTTTGTGAGAAACCTTCACAACAATTTCTTTGATGGTTGATGCCTCGTTCTCCTCGCGCTCGATCTTATATATATTCAAAATGACCTCTTTCATTTCTGCACTCAGGTGTCTTTTTTTAGAGCGTTTCCTAGGTGGACTACAGGAGTTTACAGCTTCATCGGCAGTATCTGTACTACTGGGCATTTTGCGCAAGCAGTTGATAACAATAACAATCAATAACAAGGTATAACAATAACAACGACAAACTCAACAACTTAATAAGATAACAAACGAAAACGTCCAAAGAAATATCAAATTGCAATGATGCACACGACATACGTAACCGGTCTGAATCTGAATGTGACTCTGCCTTGATACGACTGCTCTGCCGCTCGGCATAGGCATTTAATTGCGAATTGACCAATGAGGGCTCCTGTTTTACGTCGAGACGGCGGCGTTAGCGTGAAAATCACCCGAACCTTTTGTTTACATCCGGTCTATCTCTTATCTGAATATACTGTAGGTAGTCATACAAGATGGTAAAACTTTGTTTTTTTAAAAGTCTTATAGTTTTTGAGATTTCCAGTATTCAATTGCATGCAATAGCAGAAGCAAACTAACCGAATCAACAAAGATAATATTGAGCGAGTCTTTAGTTCTTTATCGCCTAAAATATGCAGACTGTCTTCGGTCCGTCATTGCTAGAGCGAGTTAAAGCGCGTTCAGCCAGGGTTGCTAGGTTTTCAGTCATGTAGATCGCCAAGTTTTGACGAAAAAATCTCCAGAAATCGCCAATCCATAAAGCAGTGGTCGCCAACCTTTTTAATGTGTTGAGCTAAGTTGATAACTTTGGAATAAACAGGGAGCTACCTAGTCGTAAGCAATGTAAGCCAACTTAAATGAAATTATACACAGTTGTATGCGACATACATATGTTTATTTTACTAATACTAATATACTAAGTGACATATAAATTCGAACACCGAGTTTAAATGGTTTTATTTTAATAAAAGTTGGTGAATGTATTTATCTTACTGTAAATAACGAGTGAAAAAATTTTCAACCTTATCAGTTGGACATTCCGGTTTTTATACTGCTTTTTTTAATTCACTAACGCTCTAAAAATGAATATTTCAACCGCAGTAAAGAATCAACGTTGGCGGATTTTGGTTCTTGACATCCTTTACGATCGGTTACAATGCCTATAGTACGGAGACCTGTACGATTTCGTCAACTTGTGAGTTTGATAGGGGCCGTATAGTGGGACTTCGGGAAGCTGGACTTTCTTTTCGGGCAATTGCAGTTAGAGTGCAAATAAGTTTAGACACTGTGGTTAGGTGTTGTCAGGCATGGCTTCGAGAAGGCCGTACGCAAAGAGCAACGGGCATTGGACGCCGCCGTAGAACAACAGACCGTGAAGATCGCCGCCTAAGATTATTGGCCTTAAGGGACCGTTTCTTCACTACCGGGTCCATTGCAAATGAATGGTTTGCAAAACACAGAAGACCTATTGGCATGCGAAGTGTTTACTGACGAATGAGAAGTTTTGGTTTGTTTTCATCGCGGCCACACTGGGTCCTCCCTTTAACTCGAGAACACCGACGTAATCGCCTTGAGTGGTGCAGACAACGGCCACTCTGGGATCAGGAATGGAACAGTATTGTCTTTAGTGACGAGTCTCGATTTTGTTTAGGCATGCACGATAGTCGTGCCAGGGTTAGAAGGCGACGTGGTGAAAGGAGGAATCCACAGTTTTTTGTTGAAAGACATGTTCATCACACTGTTGGAGTTATGGTTTGGGGTGCTATAGCTTATGGTTCCAGGTCACCTTTAATCTTCATCAGAGGTAACATGAACGCGCAGCGTTATATCCACGAAGTTCTAGAACCCCATCTTTTACCCTATCTTGACACCCTGGCAGATCCAACTTTCCAACAAGACAATGCCCGACCACATGTTGCAAGAGTCACAATAGACTTCTTTCATGCGTAGCACATCAGGGTGCATCCACACATTATTAAAGGTCAAAGGGCTTTAAAGCAGTGCAATCATTTTGAAATTTTTATCATTTACTTATTATGCTTCATTAAGTACTTATACAAAATTTTATTAAAATAAAACCATTTAAACTGGGTGTTCGGATTTATATGTCACTTAGTATACATCAGTATGTTTTTTTTCAGTTTTTTTGTCAGTATAAACTTAAATAAACTAATAACTAATAACTAATACATACTACATAACAACATCCATTCCTACCAATCGTATGTGTTTGAAGAATAAACAAGATTTTTCGTCAGCTAACATACAAAGGCATGTCACATACGATTTAATAACTGAAATTATAAAAAGCAACGCACTATTTTAAACAAAAACATGACTACAGTAACATACCAAAATTGATGACAGTAGCGAAATTCATCGTACGAGACTGCTATTACGCGGAGGCCTTTGAAAATGTTGGCAAACGTCGCTGTAATCAAAAGGTACAGAGTCAGAGCAGTGGCGCACGATGACTTCTGCTACTGTTATTAATTGTGGTATCTGACTATAGATAAAAAATGCGTGTTCAACGAGAAGCCTGACACTCAGACTCACTGGCATTTTTTTTAATGTTTGCAGCATAATTTGATACCGCAATTTGAATACAATTAACCAAATATGCATCTGTAAGTCGATCAAGGTATTTGTTTTTAATAAACTTCATATTTGAAAAAGAAGATTCACACAAATATGTTGAACTAAATAACTCTTTCACTTTGAAGGCAACACGACATAAAACTAATTTACCTTTACTTTCTGAAGGCCAGATACATTTTGCATTTGAGATTAACGATTTTAAAGCTAAATGATTTTGAGATGCAATCGCTTCCATTTATGTCGCTAAAATTCTGCATAACGGAAGCTGCAAACTGCTGAATATCAATTTCTATGAAGGGTGAAACAACACTATAGCAATTTCGTTAAAATCCTTGAAACGATTTTTGAAGTTAGAGACTATTTTTACATGATATTTAATGTCATATGGTTCTAATGGACTTTGAGATATATTTTCTGAGAGAACAAGAAAATGCCTGGTATCGCCATCGATTAAGTTTTGTTCCCAAAATTCAAGCTTTTTGATAAACGCTTTTATATCAGAAATCATTTCATTAAGTTCATTTAATTTATATGTCATATCCGCAAGAAAACAAAAATCTCTTAGCCAGATTAAATTTGCCAGTTACGGAATCGGTTCATCACGTTGTTTGAAAAATTGAGCTATGGCAGGTTTAAATTAATAATAATTTAGACGATAGAACGGTTTTTATTTTTTTACTCAAAAATGGCGCATCGAAGGAAAACAATTCAAGAGAGATTATTTCTTTTAAATTGCACGGAGAATTTAAAAATAATTTTTATGTGGCAAAAAACCATTGGCGTACCATTTCTTTCTAAAAAAATATCAAAGTCAATACCCGTACGTACGCCACTGTTATAGCTAAATATTATTCTTGCATTGAAAAATATGCAGCATTATTAACTTCCACTACATACTAAATAACAGTGAAATATCTGAAGCCGTTCTGAAAATATTACTTAATTTCCATTTTTTTCCTAAAACACCCCCAGTTTTTGTAAGGAAACATTTTTGGACCATAGTTTATACAGCAAACTAACATTAATTTTTCATGTAGATTCACACCCTTTGAGGAACACCCTGTATTTGAGGGTGCTACCATAATTTCTATACCACACAACATTCTATGCCAAGACATAAGCAAAATACGAGGGCGGACCGATAAGTGCTCAGCCTCATCGCCCGATGGCGCCACTATCGCAGGACAAATTTGCTGTCGTGTACAGTATATTCAGATAAGAGATAAACCGGACATAAACAAGACCACGTGATCATCGAACGCTGTAACATTCGGCAGGGACGTATTAAGAGTCAAGCAGTACATATTTTAGATAGTAGATGCTGCTTTGCGTAACTTTGTAGTAAATTAGCACAATTCGATGTGTATACGATTGGTGATGGATATAGGATCATGTGGGGGTGGGGTAAGAAATATATGATGATGTAAATATACATAAGGGTTTCAAAATTTTCGCTTCGATTTCCAGCTTCGGATGCCGCCTGATGTTTGGTGAAATACAGTCGAATATAATCTCAAAATGGCATTTAAATTAGCCTAAATTAAAAATAATCGTATATCCCTTAAAATTGCTTTTAGAATATTGATTAGTATATTTTTTGATTTCTAGGTAAATATGTAACTAAATTAAAACGTTCGAAACGTAAAAACATGTGCATGGTTGAACATTGTCAGAAAGTAGATTCTTGAATAGGTTTTGCCAAAATGGGTTTAAAATGTCAATAATTAATTAACAAATACAGTAGCTTTATAATTACTTATAACTTACCGAATTTGATGAACGATATCTTTTATTGGAAAGATGAGCTTGATGAGCTTTCATCATCGCTACTGCCTGAAGCACCAACGTCAATAATGAATGGCTCGACTTGTTCCTCTAAAATATTGTCCAGTTCCCACATTCTCTTTTCAACTTTGTCTTTCACGTGCTTAATACAGTTTTCCCATTTTTGCGCTGTTATTAATTCTAGTGCTTCTTTGAAAAGTCCTTTGAGGTCACAAAATTTAAAAGTTGTATTGTGCTTAGCTATATAATTTTTAACCTCTGCCCATATGAGCTCAATGGGATTGAGCTCGCAATGGTATGGAGGTAAACGGAGCACAGTTTTATTTTGACTTGCTGCCATTTCGTCAATGGCGTATTTTTGATATTCCGCCTTGTGATCCTTGACAATTCTTAATAATTGTACTTTCACTTTCAGCATTGCTTCTTCAAAGTTGATATTTTTCGGGCGGAGCCAATTTTGAACATCAATTTTCCTTGAAGCCGTTGTTGGGACCTTCTCCATTCTTCGAGAATGATAAGGCGCATTATCCAACACAATTACTGCGTTTTCCTCTAAGTTCGGTAAAATTTTTGAAAACCACTGTTCAAACGATTCGCCATTCATTTCCTCGTGGTAATCTCCAGTTTTCTTAGACGCAAAGCACCACAGACCGTCAACAACAAATCCATCCTCACTGCCAATATGGCAGATAATGAGCCTTTTCCCTTTACCTGGAAATCGAAGTACTAACTGGTGTAGATTTATTTCAATTAGCGAAACTTTTTCAAATGTTTTCATCACATTCAGCGAAAAAACATTGAGACATGAGTATCAGATTGCTATAATTGGGATTATTTAGTCATATTGAAAGAAAGAATATTGAACGTCGTATGATTACTCAGCGCTTCACAATTTAATTTAAAGTTATAAACCTTTAAAAAATGAATGATCAGGAACCTGAAATACGCGCAAATATTAATATTAACAAATTATAACTTTATAAAGCTTAAAGTATGAATTAAAATGATTAGAAATATTAGGAACGGTACACAATATAAAACTTAGTAACTTTTTTTAAGTTTATAATATTCGACATATTTTAAGATTATATTAAAAAATTATTGAAATATCGAAAACACATAAAAACATGGCCTCAAAAATTTCTAACAAATGAAAATGACAATAAAACATCCACGCATTTTATCGAAAGTTATAAAAGTTTTGCTACTTGTAATATGTTTTATCAGCCCCCTGGAATTAATGTTTAGAACCTTGTCCCCAAGGTTTGAAAAACATCCGATTGTTGTCTATTACTCGTATTTACCTGCTGGATTTTTTAATCCGGTGGACAGTCCATCTAGAAAGGCCCTCCTGGATGAAGTTACAGAATCATCAACCCATACTTTACTTGTAGTGTGTCCTGCGTTTACCCACGTTTCATCAAGGTAATAAATCTTCCTGTTTTGATTTCCATATTTCCCAATTTTTGTTAAATAATCCCTCCTCCATAGCACAATTTCTTCTCTGTCCAGTAGTAAACTATTACGACCCCGTTTTTTCCATTTGAAATTTAAATGCTTCAGTAACGCATGGAGTTGATCGTTTGAAATTTGGCAACGTTGTATCTCCATTTACCTCCTGCAGTACTTTATCTATAGTAGGTATTTCATTCCTAAAGAAGAATTCATGCACTTTCCTCCTAATCGCATGCTTATCAGCTTCATCCAATGATTTAACAATACTTTTGCGATGTTTACTGGTCATTGGCTCAGAAAAGGTGTGATTTTTTTTGTATTGTCTTAACACATTAAACACTGATGCGCGACACACCCCAACTTTGTGAGAAACCTTCACAACAATTTCTTTGATGGTTGATGCCTCATTCTCCTCGCGCTCGATCTTATATATATTCAAAATGACCTCTTTCATGTCTGCACTCAGGTGTCTTTTTTTAGAGCGTTTCCTAGGTGGACTACAGGAGTTTACAACTTCATCGGCAGTATCTGTACTACTGAGCATTTTGCGCAAGCAGTTGATAACAATAACAATCAATAACAAGGTATAACAATAACAACGACAAACTCAACAACTTAATAAGATAACAAACGAAAACGTCCAAAGAAATATCAAATTGCAATGATGCACACGACATACGTAACACGTCTGAACCTGAATGTGACTCTGCCTTGATACGACTGCTCTGCCGCTCGGCATAGGCATTTAATTGCGAATTGACCAATGAGGGCTCCTGTTTTACGTCGAGACGGCGGCGTTAGCGTGAAAATCACCCGAACCTTTTGTTTACATCCGGTCTATCTCTTATCTGAATATACTGTAGTAAACTGTCGTAGTCAGACCCGTAGTTATATTTTAGAAAAATACAAAAAGCACAAATCGATCGTACAAGAGCGCTTGGATGCTGTGTACGGTGACTCCTCCTTCGATGACGTTGTTGAAAAATTGGTTCAACGAGTTTCAACGTGGTCGCACATCGGTTTTTGATGAACCACGCCCAGGTTCCCCGAAAACGGCTACCACGGAGGATAATATGACAAAACTCTACGGTTTTGTATTGGCCGACCGCCGATTGAAAATGCGCGAGATAGCTGACTCAGTAGGCATCTAAAAAGACTGCGCGGGTCAGAATTATTAGGTATGAAATATTGGACATGAGAAAGCTGTCTGCGTGACGGGTGCCGCGTTTGCACACTTGGGACAACAAATGCAACCGTCAGCCGTGTCTGACTGTGTTTAAGCGCAATCCGAAGGTCGTTTCGTGACCGTCGACGGCACATGGATCCACTGGTACACATCAGAAGCAAAGGAACAGTCGAAACAGTGGACTTTACCCGGCGAGCGTGCTCCTCTATATCGACTACCTGGAGAAGGGCAAAGCGGTCACAGGGTTCTATTATGCCGAATTACTGGGCCAATTCGAAACCGAACTTCAGAAATAACGGACCCATTTTGGCGAAGAAAAAAGTGCTTTTCATATCTTCCACATCTGGTCACGTGCGACTTCTGTTTGTTTCCAAACCTGAAAAGTCACTCGCCGGGCAAACATTTCAGTCGAACGAGGAGGTTATCGCCTACTTTGCAGACCTCCAGAAAACGTATTTTTCAAACGGCTGAGAGAAGTCAGAGCATCGCTGCGTTAAGGGTATTGAGCTAAAAGGAGACTATGTTGAAAAATAAATCGTCACTTTTCCAAAATTCTTGTTCTTCTTTTGCAGGCTAAGTACTTATCGGACCGTCCTCGTATAGCTACGGGTCAGCTTGATCGCTAAGAATGAATACGATATGCAAGGGCAATCGTGTCGTCCATGCGTTAGAGTAGTGGCCCCGAACCGGATTCGCCAACTGTGACATCACGTCCGATCCTCAACGCCGGTCGGTGACAAATTTCAAGTTATCGGAATAATCATTTCAAATTTGTCAAAGATACCAGCTAGTGTCGTAACTACCAGTAATTACGACTTTGGGAGCTTTCCGGATTGTACAGTTATGGCAGATTAGGTCGATAATGCCGCATTTCTTTTGTACAACTATACAAATTGGGATGAAAATCACAATACTGGTAACGCCGTGTTTCCTAGTAATAGAAAGTGCAAGATAAGTCGTGCTTTGCAAACAATTCGAGTACTTGTATAGCATGCAGATTCATGTTAAGCCGTAGCATATTCGATTCAAGTTGTAACAAGTGCGACAACGGTATCTAAGAACTGTCTATGAAACGGTAAATTACTATACGAGGCTTGTCGCAAAAATGTGCGTCCCGCAATTTTTTCAAGCACAAGGAATTTTTTATTTGAAAACACGAATTTACCATTCAAAATGCAGCTCTTTAAAGTATTTTTCTATATATTAGTCATTTTTCCTACACTTTCTTTACGACGTGGAATCCACTTTTTCACAAGGAAGTCCACCGCCTGCCTACTTGAAAACTTGGTAACTGCTCCTTGCAGAAAAATCTTTGGCAGCAAATCTAGTAGCAACTACAGTTTGCCTCTCCGATTTCTCTAACAGACAAAAGTAATAGGAAGAAACGATTTACTTTGAACCTCAAAATGCTTAAACAGTTTCGTAACTGCTCCCCATTCCACTACGTACATATCCACTATATTCAGGAACAGACTTAGCCGATAGAAATGGAGGAACTAGCAGGAGCAGTCCAAGGATGAAAATGGATCGAGCTGCAGCGCATGATAATATCAAGCCAGAGATGATTAAAACAATGGGACCAAGATGCATGGAAACACTATTTGTGAAGATATGGGATTCAGGAGTCGTACCCAAAAGTAGGAATCGTGGTGCCGATTTTCAAAAAATGAGACCCAAAGGAATGCACAAATATTAGAGGACTCACGTTATTGAGCGTCGTAGCCAAGCTGTTTGAAAGGATTTTGGAAAACAAACTGACGAAGAAAATCGAACAAGTGATGATAGATTCCCAAAGCGGCTTCCGGAAAGAATATAGCACTAGGGACCACTTCTTTACCATCAGAAAAGTGATTGCAAGGACTCTGGATCAAAACAGAGTGACATACGTAGCTTTTCTGCACTTAGAGAAGGCCTTTGACAGGATAGACAATCTTGCCATATTTGCTGATAGTGAAAGAAATCTACAAACAAATCTAACCATATGGAACCAAGCTTTCACGTCCAGGAACATGAAAATAAACACAGATAAGAGTTAAATAATGGCAATAGCGAGACACGAAAACAATGCCGCCCTACCTGTAGGAGAACATAGACTAGAATGCGTAAGTCAATTCAAGTTTCTAGGAACCATAATAGACTCTGAAGGAAGGCAGGAAAATGATCTAAATGAAATAATAAATGCTGCTGCGAAACTGCACTGTGCTCTAAATAAAACATGCTTAGCCAAAGATATATAAAACAGTCTTCTTACCTGTTCTTTTATGGGGATCAGAATCATGGGTGCGGACCAAGAATATGAAACAAAGATTGCAAACGCCGAAAACGAAATTCTTGAGCAGGATCAGAGCCATCACGAGAGCAAAAAAAATAAGAAACGAACAAATAGGACAGGATCTGGGAGTAGAAACAGTAACAACGGAGATCGAAAACAGTCAGCTGAGATGGTTTGGACACATAAACCGGATGAAGGACAATAGGCAAGTGAAAAGAATATGGCAGGCAATGACGGTACCAAGTCGATCGAGAGGAAGAGAAGACCTAAAACAACGTGGGACAAAGCTATGGAAGAAACATTAAATTACAGCAGCAGAAGCTTGCAAAAGACAGAAGACAGTGGCGAAACTTTGTGTATAATTATTAACTGTAAAGTACTTACTACACACCCTTACATCAAATATGGTACTAGACGGGTTTTAGACAATATCTATGTATATATGTACATACAACTGCTCCCCATTTTAAGATGGACAACTATAGAGCTGCCTCAAAACTGGTAAGGCATATCACTTAACGTTCTACTCTAAAAACCGTATCTATGAATTTACTTGCATTCCCTTTGAATTATTCTCAGTTCCTTTCTGTTTCAACAAACTTATGAAACAAATACATACGAGTAGTTTACTTTACGCGAAAAATGTATTTAATGTGTCAATTACGCACATGACATTTTAGTTTTCGGTCAGTTCGTAAATACCATACCTGTTCAAAAAATACCAAGATCCTCACCGTTCTCTCAGAATCATTGGGAAAAAGACATTTATGCACGAGTAGAGTAAAAACATGTTTATGGTTTGTATTCGATTCCGATCGAAAGTACAATAACTAAGTTATCAATAATACGTTAAAACAATATCGTAGAGGTGTTTGGGAGTACTGTATGCCAATATATATATTATTAACTTCAAGACGAGAAAAAAGCTGGCTGAAAGTTTAGTGCTATCAATTATCAATTATGGTTTCATAGTTTTTTATCCATGCCTGGACTATTCGACTCAAATGCGCCTGCAGAGATTGCAGAATAACTGTTGCCGTTTAGCCTGTAACTAACATAAATTTTACCATATATCTAATAGTTTCAGGCTTCTATAATGGCTTAATATCAATTCTTTGTTCAAATATTTTTACTTAACAACATTGAATCGTTGATTATATTCTAAGAATCCTGTATATTTAGTAAAAAAGCTGGTCCCTATAAGACATCAAAACCATTTTACAATGTATGTAACATCACTCTTTTAGATATTTCACGTATAATGCAGTGTCTCCCTTTAACATCTGCAGCAGGAATATTGACATATGAAATACTAATAACATCCGTTTCAAACTGCATCTTAGACAACATTTCCTAGGAATTCAACATAGGATCAATTAATAAATTTTAGTTTGATTCGTAGACATACAATCGTTTACTGTATATGTAAAATACCATATTTGTATGTCAAATTAGCATTAATCTTTAGTCTTTAGAAAGGTTGAGTGTAAGAATAGCCGTTTATTATTATTATTATTATATTGTTTTGTGTTTGTTAAAATTAAACCCAATGAATTTTGTTACAAAACTTTTAGGAAATACGTTACTAGTGAAAAAAAATATACTTTTTTGTTTAGAATATGTTAGAGCCCTGTGGCTGATTTAAGGTCTATCTATACATATTTGTAAACATACTACCTTTGTTTTTTTCCTTTTTCGTGGATGGATATGCGATGCCTAGACGTAGTTATACAGGAGTGTATTTAGCTGGGGGTCGCCCAGCACATTATTAATTTTGTTCTTGATACTTCAATACGTCAATAAAATTTCGTGAGAAAGGTATCGTTCCAATCTTGACGTAAGACTACCTAATGGTCAAAAAATCAAGTTGAAGAAATTATGTATTTGGTTGTAACACTTCTAATGTCACTATGTATATTGCATTGCTTATGATGGTTTTCATACTATGAGTTGTGATCTGATATGTAACATAATAAAGTTTACATCTCCGCTCAAATGTGTGTTGATTTTTACCATGTTCATTAATCAGCAACACAATAACTCTCAACAACTACATGGTACAACGTCAAGGTAATACATTCGGACTGGACACAAAATATAATTAATCGATCAAACGAACTTAATCGGAATATATTATCTTTCATCCCTCCCGGTAATCCCTGGATGGTGTTGAGATTAATGAACTTTACAGAACGAGTAGGTTCATAGAACGGTGCACGGCGAGCACGCCTGTGGCTGGTGCTGGAAACCATACTGTAGTAGTAGTAGTAGAAGTATTTATTGGCCATGTTGATACATATATTTTCATTTCAATGCAAAATAAGTCTGTGATGCATAGGTGGATGTGAAAAATATAAGCCATGACAATTGTTTTTATTAATCACAGCTGTCAGAATACGTTTAAAATAGTTTTGGGTAGTTAACGTTTCCAAATGGGTAGAGGAAAGGTTATTAGTGAGAAAATTCGGGTACTGATAATTAATTTTTTTAATTCTGGGAAATCAAACTCAGAAATTGCAACTTTGTTAGACTTATCGCGGTGCCTTTGGACTTTCTTCGTACCGTCGACGTTTAGTGCTTCCTCTGACTGCGGACGACTTTCTTCGTCAACGTTTAAACTGGAGCAGAGAACGGCAACATTGGAAGGAAGAATGGCATAATGTCATCGTCAGCTACGAATCGCGATTCTGTCTAGGTATGCACGATGGTCGTAGAAAGATTAAACGTAATTGGTAATTGGGTAACTGGATTTGCTATTGAGAGGCATGTACACAGGACAGAATATTATGAATGATGTTGAAGTAATTAATTTTTTCTGGGTGTAACACTTCTGACTATATTTGTAATCTGGGTTCAGAGTGGATTTTTGAAATGACTTCCCTGAGGGCTGCGCTATTAGACCATCACCAAATGAATACGATAGTAAGAGGGATGTCTTTTAAATTTTGCATATAGAAACATATCCTTGCTAAAACACAATTGAGCAAGTTCAATTCTGTAAGCACTGGTGCTTACTTTACAAGGAACAGTCAAGTATTGGAGGTGCCGTCGCATAGATTGGCGAGAACGGAGGAGAGCCCTAGATACATGGCTATTAAGTTTTTCAACCGACTCCCCAACAATTTGAAATCACAACCACTGAACACTTTTAAAAGAACAGTTAAACAGTTTTTACTGGAGAAAGCTTTTTACTCTATTGAGGAATTTTTAATATGTGAATGTCTTGTTTGATTTTGATCATTGTTGTTTGAATGTCATTTAATGGTTTGTCCTTTGTTTCGCTTTTTTATATATACATATATGTTTTATATTTATAAATTCTATCAATAAGCTAATTTTATTTATCTGTATCCATATTTGGAATATACCATATGTGGTACGAATATGTGTGCGTCCACACTAACACGATTTGTTATTAGCTTTTGTAGTACCGTGACTGACTTATCCTATATCACATCTGTGATCATACAGGACTAATGAATTATTATTATTATTATTATTATAGTATGTCGCGCGGATCGAACGTCAGTACCTCACTCTTTAGTAAACTTAAATTCAAAGTTTCATAACAATACTGTGTGTTCTCACTACAGTGAATTTATAAGTGTCACGAAGTCATTAGAAAAATGGAACTCAACCGAGAACATTTTCGCGCCATTATTTAGTACAACTTTCAGAGACAATTATCGCAACAAGAATGCCTCGCTGAGTTACAACGAAGCGCCACATCAGTCGACAATTTCCCGTTGGTATGGAGAATTCAAACTCATCATTGAAGATAGACATGTGACATATCGCGAGATTCAGGCATCCTTGAAGATCTCAAAGACCTCAATTAAAAAAATTTTACATGAAGAATTAGGAGTAAGAAAATTAGTTTCTCGTTGGATACCCACCTGTTGACTGAAAAGCAGAAAGCAGCCAGGGTTAATTGGTGTCGAAAAACGCTTCACCGTTGCAATTCCGGAAACTAAAAAAATGTGTACAGCATTGTTAGTGGTGATGAATTGTGGATTTACTGTTATGAACCAGAAAATAAACGACAGTCGACTGTTTGGGTGTTCCAAGGTGAAGAAATTCCAACAAAAGTCATCCGTTCTCGAAGTGTTTCGAAAAAGATGGTCGCGACATTTGTGTCAAAAGCGGGTCGTATTGCAACAATTCCTCTTAATGAGCAAAGAACTGTTACTGCGGATTGTTATACCACCATTTGTTTGCCAAAAGTCATCACAGAGCTTCGAAAAATCAACCCCGAAAGAAGAGTCATCCTCCACCAAGAAAATACACGCTCGCACACAGCCCAAAAGACAAGGCAGGATTTAACAGAAGAAAAATTGGAATTATTGGACCATCCTCCATATAGTCCCGATCTAAGTCCTAACGATTTCTTTACTTTCCGGAAAATTAAAAACAGACTGCGTAGCCAAAGGTTCCAGTCACCTGAAGAAGCAGCTGACGCCTTAAAAAATGCCGTTTTGGCTCTGCCAGCAAACGAGTGGAATCAGTGCTTCGAAAATTGGTTCGAGCGCATGCAGATGTGTATTAATCTTCGTGGAGAATACTTCGAAAAACAATAAAGTCATTTAAAACTACCTACCGTCTTGTTTTATTTCCATATGCAAAACTTATGCACCGTTCGTGCATCAAATACCCGTAAGTTTCTAGCAGTAGCATCTAAAAACCTGAACGCAACTAAATTGCTTCTTTCTTATGGCATTCATTCTGCAATACTTGGAAAGAAATATCGGAAGACCCGCGTTCACTTGAAAGCCACGTGTACTCTGATGCTTCCCAAAAAAGACCACAGTTACGTCAATCTAGGTAATAGGCTCCATTTTATTCCGCACGCCACTGACGTTTGAAAGGCGAAACGGTTATCCGGCGGCCCTTTCCGACCCCAGCAGGAGAAAGAAACCGATTTGGAGCTATTGAAAAACGGGATTTCAATGCCCATAATTTTGTAGGAAGAGCGGCATTGCACAGAAATCGAAAACTTCGAAATCTGTTCTAGTTGCGAACTTCCAAATGAAATTTAGCCTCGGCTTTCAAGGATTTCTGTGTACCTCAGACGGATCCTTCGGATGAAGGCGGGACAGACTTTTTATCGAATAAAGTCCTTGTTTTTATGCGTTCCTCAAGCTGAGCGCTGGGCATGACAACGAATGGGAAATTTATTTACTATAACTCTTTTTAGGAATAAACTATATTTGAACAACGTATGTTTGGATTTCTACAAACCGTTTCATACCAGGTTTGATTCAAAAATAGGTTTCCCAAATTTACAAGAAACTTTCAGTTTGAAAAAACGAATTCCCTCACTTGACCCTCAAGTCGCTCGACCGTTCTTCGTTTGTTGTGAGACATGGGGATGCATTGTTGTGGTGCAGTCTCGCGAATTTCAACCGGCTGTTTCCGGATCGTGATTCGCCGATCTTCGATCAAGATTTGCTCAATGATGTGAGTACATGTTGCATGCTTATACACGTTTCCCATATGTCCAGGAATAAGTTTCCCTTTTTGAACTCGAACAACATTCAAGGACAATGAGTCGTACACAGTTGCAAGACGAAGTAAACATTTAGCGAAATCGTGGATAAAAGGGTTCAGAGAAACATCGTCAGCTTTAAATGTGAATCGCCCTGGTCGTCCAAGGACTGTAACTACTGAGAATTTTTAAGCTGTATGCGCCGCTTCCACTCAAAGTTCTAGTGGATCTTTTCATACTATTTTAAGGACAGGTTTGAAGCTTCGTGCCTACAAGATCCAAATAGTGTTTTAGCAAACGACCGAATTAACAACATTCTGTTCAGTGACGAGGCGCATTTTCACTTGTCAGGCGAAATTGACGGCATTGGGTACCAGAGAATCCAAGGCACAAACACGAGCCCAAAAGCAACTGTGTGGTGTGCAATGTCGGCTTCAGGAATTATCGGTCCGTCCTTTTTTGAGAACCAACTTGGCATAACACAGACTGTGTCTAGTGAATTTGATGACTTTGATCAAGAAACATGGTTCCAACAAGACGGCGCTACCGCACATACACATACTATGGAAATCGTTCTGGAATTATTCCCGGAAAAGGTCATCTCTCGCTTTGGAGACCAGCTAGGTCTCCAGATCTCACCCCATTGGACTTTTTTTTATTGGGATACCTTAAAAGCAAAGTTTATGTTAATCGGCCTAGGACTTTACAGGAATTAAAACAAAAAACACTGGAAGAAATTAGAGCAATCGCACCTGAATTATACTAAGTGACGTATAAATCCGAACTACTAACGCTCTAAAAATGAATATTTCAGCCGCAGTAAAGAATCAACGTTGGCGGATTTTGGTTCTTGACATCCTTTACGATCGGTTACGATGCCTAGAGTGCGGAGACCTGTACGATTTCGTCAACTTAATGAGTTTGATAGGGGCCGTATAGTGGGACTTCGGAAAGCTGGACTTTCTTTTCGGGCAATTGCAGTTTGAGTGCAAAGAAGTGTAGGTGTTGTCAGGCATGGTTTCGAGAAGGCCGTACGCAAAAAGCAAGGGGCACTGGACGCCGCCGTAGAACAACAGACCGTGAAGATCGCGGCCTAAGATTATTGGCCTTAAGGGACCGTTTCTCCACTACCAGGTCCATTGCAAATGAATGGTTTGCAGAACACGGAAGACCTATTGGCATGCGAAGTGTTTACCGACGAATGAGAAGTTTTGGCTTGTTTTCATACCGGCCACACTGGGTCCTCCCTTTAACTCGAGAACACCGACGTAATCGCCTTGAGTGGTGCAGACAACGGTCACTCTGGGATCAGGAATGGAACAGTATTGTCTTTAGTGACAAGTCTCAATTTTGTTTAGGCATGCACGATAGTCGTGCCAGGGTTAGAAGGCGACGTGGTGAAAGGAAGAATCCACAGTTTTTTGTTGAAAGACATGTTCATCACACTGTTGGAGTTATGGTTTGGGGTGCTATAGCTTATGGTGCCAGGTCACCTTTAATCTTCATCAGAGGTAACATGAACGCGCAGCGTTATATCCACGAAGCTCTAGAACCTCATCTTTTACCCTATCTTGACACCCTGGCAGATCCAACTTTCCAACAAGATAATGCCCGACCACATGTTGCTAGAGTCACAATAGATTTCTTTCAACATAATTATGTCACATTGTTACCATGGCCACCAAGATCTCCCGACTTATCCCCAATTGAGCACGTGTGGGATATGATGGGTAGGAGATTGCTCAATTTGCAACGTCCTCCTCAGACTCTAGAAGCACTTCGAGAGGAGTTGGTGGTTGCCTGGAATGAGATACCACAGGAGGACATTGACCACCTGATCAGAAGCATGCCTAGGCGTGTTGGAGAATGCGTAGCACATCAGGGTGCATCCACACATTATTAAAGGTCAAAGGGCTTTAAAGCAGTGCAATCATTTTGAAATTTTTATCATTTACTTATTATGCTTCATTAAGTACTTATACAAAATTTTATTAAAATAAAACCATTTAAACTTTGTGTTCGGATTTATATGTCACTTAGTATATGTTCAGCAGTTTTCAACCATATGAAAACGGCATTGCGGGAGTGTTTCGACCAAAATGAAAGGCGCCTCGACAATATGATTATTAAAACATGACATCCGCCTATATTGTGGGTATTTCTGCGTCAATAAATTAATTTAAAAACTTCAAGACAATTTCTGACCGGACGAATTTCGCACCTGGCGGTGACGGCGACGAAGGCCTACATTGCGCCGGCTGTCGAGCCGGTAATGAGCATCGCAAATAGGCGTTCCTTGTTGGGATCGGTGGTGGAGCAGGCGATAAGCACGACGGTGTTGCCAGATTTCGCTTAGCATCGTCATAAGTGCTGCACATACAACCCGATTACACTTCATAACGAAATACCTCAGGCGATACATTACAATTACTTTAAGAAACAAATCGAACAATTTATTTTAGAAAAGCACTAACCTACATACGAGCCGCTTCCCACTTCAGTTGGCCCAACTATTGCAATCTTAGTTTTTTTCTTATCAAACACAAACAATAAAAATGTAGCAGGGTGCTATAGGTTTAAAATATTAACAATGAATATTTCGATAATATACTAAGTGACATATAAATCCAAACACCCAGTTTAAATGGTTTTATTTTGTTGGTAAATGTGTTTATCTTACTGTAAATAACAAGTGAAAAAATTTTCAGCCTTATCAGTTGAACATTCCGGTTTTTATACTGCTTTTTTTTAATTCACTAACGCTCTAAAAATGAATATTTCAGCCGCAGTAAAGAATCAACGTTGGCGGATTTTGGTTCTTGACATCCTTTACGATCGGTTACGATGCCTAGAGTACGGAGACCTGTACGATTTCGTCAACTTAGTGAGTTTGATAGGGGCCGTATAATGGGACTTCGGCAAGCTGGACTTTCTTTTCGGGCAAGTGCAGTTAGAGTGCAAAGAAGTGTAGACACTGTGGTTAGGTGTTGTCAGGCATGGCAACAGGCCGTGAAGATCGCCGCCTAAGATTATTGGCCTTAAGGGACCGTTTCTCCACTACCAGGTCCATTGCAAATGAATGGTTTGCAGAACACGGAAGACCTATTGGCATGCGAAGTGTTTACCGACGAATGAGAAGTTTTGGCTTGTTTTCATACTGGCCACACTGGGTCCTCCCTTTAATTCGAGAACACCGACGTAATCGCCTTGAGTGGTGCAGACAACGGTCACTCTGGGATCAGGAATGGAACAGTATTTTCTTTAGTGACGAGTCTCGATTTTGTTTAGGCATGCACGATGGTCGTGCCAGGGTTAGAAGGCGACGTGGTGAAAGGAGGAATCCACAGTTTTTTGTTGAAAGACATGTTCATCACACTGTTGGAGTTATGGTTTGGGGTGCTATAGCTTATGGTTCCAGGTCACCTTTAATCTTCCACGAAGTTCTAGAACCCCATCTTTTACCCTATCTTGACACCCTGACAGATCCAACTTTCCAACAAGATAATGCCCGACCACATGTTGCAAGAGTCACAATAGACTTCTTTCAACATAATGATGTCACATTGTTACCATGGCCACCAAGATCTCCCGACTTATCCCCAATTGAGCACGTGTGGGATATGATAGGTAGGAGATTGCTCAATTTGCAACGTCCTCCTCAGACTCTAGAAGCACTTCGAGAGGAGTTGGTGGTTGCCTGGAATGAGATACCACAGGAGGACATTGACAGTGATCAGGTGATCAGAAGCATGCCTAGGCGCGTTGGAGAATGCGTAGCACATCAGGGTGCATCCACACATTATTAAAGGTCAAAGGGCTTTAAAGCAGTGCAATCATTTTGAAATTTTTATCATTTACTTATTATGCTTCATTAAGTACTTATACAAAATTTTATTAAAATAAAAGCATTTAAACTGGGTGTTCGGATTTATATGTCGCTTAGTATAGTTTTGTCATGTTTAGGTTATAAAGGCATATTTTGGTACAAATCTTGAAATGGGCCAACTAAAGTGGGAAGGGGCTCGTAGTTTGATCATTCAATTCGCAAAATGTTTAATTTTTTGTCTATAATCACATGTATGATTAAATTTTTATTATTTACTATTAGCATATTTAGGTACATTACTTTCAATTTCAAGAGTTAAGTGGCAGAATAGCTTCAAGCTAAACTTCGCTCTTCAATGAGACGTTTTATTATTATTATTAATAGTGTTGGGAACCATATTTTCAAAACCACCCTCATACATTTTCACTTCTACTTTTCAATTACATACATTCTGTTCCTATGTGGGTTTTCGCACGTGTTGTTCTTCCTAGCGAAGAACTGTACAAATATTAAACCCGCCGGAGACAATTTTAAGTGAAATAAAAAAGCGGTGCTGTTACAAAGAGAATCGATGTTTTATCCTGACACTATAAGTCGATGAGTCCAACACTTTCAGCTTGTAAATGCGCTTTAGCTGAACTAAATCGCTTGGAAAACGAATCGTAGCTCGAAAGTTGCGCCTCGAACACGCTTAAAGTTTTGAACGAATTTTCAACTGTAAAAGTAACATAATATTCTTAGTAGCTTGCGAGAAATGCAGCCTGAAGCTTTTTAAACATAATCTGTTTACTGTCGATTAATTTCCAGCTGAAAAAAAGAAGGAAGAGAATATTTTCGTTTCTCAGGGTATTGGTAAAATTGGTGCTTCCAGTGTTACCAGATCGAACGCTACGTTGCCAGTATCATCAGTGAACTTACAGACCTCGTATTTGATGTAGTTGGAAATGCATACTCGTAAGCCGGCCAAGTCCATTTCTTGGGCAAAATGCGTTTGGTTTATATTCTCGGGCAGTTTTAAATTCTGAGCCTTCCAGTGCATAAACCAGCTGTGTAACATTTAGATTGTGGAAACTGAAGGATATAATTGGTTGCACACGCTTTTACACTATGCATAAACATGTCTAGTCTCCTGACTACCTGTGTTTTATTTGCCAAATATGAAGTAAAGAGGGACGTAGCAGTATCAGTAAAACTATAGTATTTAAGTTTGTGGTCCATAAAATCAAAAGCTTTACTGAGATCGCAAAAGTAATTGCGGTGTATTTGAAGGACTCGAAAGAGTTCAGTATTCTAACGTGTGTCGTAAAAGTTATGGCACAAAATTCATTGGGTTTAATTATAACAAACACAAAATAATAACGAGAATGTTGAGTTGTAATTTGCTGTAAAATAGTTGATGTTTAAATAAATTTTTTCATTAAATAAAATCCAATAAATATTTTGTGCTACAACTGATAAGACATACGTTATTCACGAGATCTAGTATAGCCCAAACTGTGTTCTTATTTTTTCGAAATCCAAATTAGGAGCTTGCAGGACAACCGTTTTCTTGCAGCAAAGACACAAGCCTTAAGGCAATGCATTCCGCAATTATTTTAGGTCTGTATTTGGAGATATCATTCTTGTCGTCACTTTTGAATACCGGCAAAACCTTGACTTTATTAAGAATATCTTTCCGAAACACATATTAACCAGCTTGGTTGGGGGGATACCTATAAGGTTTTTTTATTGTTTTGAGAATGTCCACATTTAAATTCGAAGATGTCCCGATAATTTATTTATATTTTTTGGCTGTTGATCACATCCCTCATTCCAATAAATGATATTTCTGATAGTGTGAAAAAACTCACGAGTGGAGTGATGTCCTTGAGGTTTTCTAACGGAATTGTAGAACTACCAGGTACATCCCGCAGTAGACTGCATGCTATACTAATAATCGGTTTTCAAGCAAAGGGCCTGCGTCTTCGATTTCTGAGTTTCTAAGTTTATTTATCACATTCCACATGGTCCTTATTGGATCTTTTGCTGAGAATATGGTTCTACCGTTCGCAGCCTTTTATAGCCTTTTTGTACATTTTTTTAAACGATCTATAGTCCCCATCAATATCAGATGTTCTGTATTGTCTGTTTGGTTCACCCAAAAGACCCCGATGATTCCGCATTGATTTTAGATTGTGGTTAAAGCAAGACGTGCTGCGAACTTGATCTGATCTGAAGCGAAAAGGTTACACCTCCATTTGTGACTCTCCTGGTATATTTTGGGGAAAACGATCGGACACGTCAATTTTGACTCCTAGGGGGACGTCTTCTCATCTAAACCGGTACAATACAGAGTGATTCAAGTATAAGGTATTGCGTTACACTTCGGATTCTTAAACTAAAGCCCCCACTTTTTTTTTAGATTAGATATACTAAGTGACATATAAATCCGAACGCCCAGTTTAAATGGTTTTATTTTAATAAAAGTTGGTGAATATATTTATCTTACTGTAAATAACAAGTGAAAAAATTTTCAGCCTTATCAGTTGTACATTCCGGTTTTTATACTGCTTTTTTTTTAATTCACTAACGCTCTAAAATTGAATATTTCAGCCGCAGTAAAGAATCAACGTTGGCGGATTTTGGTTCTTGACATCCTTTACGATCGGTTACGATGCCTAGAATACGGAGACCTGTACGAATTCGTCAACTTAGTGAGTTTGATAGGGGCCGTATAGTGGGACTTCGGGAAGCTGGACTTTCTTTTCGGACAATTGCAGTTAGAGTGCAAAGAAGTGTAGACACTGTGGTTAGGTGTTGTCAGGCATGGCTTCGAGAAGGCCGTACGCAAAGAGCAAGGGGCACTGGACGCCGCCGTAGAACAACAGACCGTGAAGTTTGGCGCCTAAGATTATTGGCCTTAAGGGACCGTTTCTCCACTACCAGGTCCATTGCAAATGAATGGTTTGCAGAGCACGGAAGACCTATTGGCATGCGAAGTGTTTACCGACGAATGAGAAGTTTTGGCTTGTTTTCATACCGGCCACACTGGGTCCTCCCTTTAACTCGAGAACACCGACGTAATCGCCTTGAGTGGTGCAAACAACGGTCACTCTGGGATCAGGAATGGAACAGTATTGTCTTTAGTGACGAGTCTCGATTTTGTTTAGGCATGCACGATGGTCGTGCCAGGGTTAGAAGGCGACGTGGTGAAAGGAGGAATCCACAGTTTTTTGTTGAAAGACATGTTCATCACGCTGTTGGAGTTATGGTTTGGGGTGCTATAGCTTATGGTTCCAGGTCACCTTTAATCTCCATCAGAGGTAACATGAACGCGCAGCGTTATATCCACGAAGTTCTAGAACCCCATCTTTTACCCTATATTGACACCCTGGCAGATCCAACTTTCCAACAAGATAATGCCCGACCACATGTTGCAAGAGTCACAATAGACTTCTTTCAACATAACGATGTCACATTGTTACCATGGCCACCAAGATCTCCCGACTTACCCCCAATTGAGCACGTGTGGGATATGATGGGTAGGAGATTGCTCAATTTGCAACGTCCTCCTCAGACTCTAGAAGCACTTCGAGAGGAGTTGGTGGTTGCCTGGAATGAGATACCACAGGACATTGACCACCTGATCAGAAGCACGCCTAGGCGTGTTGGAGAATGCGTAGCACATCAGGGTGCATCCACACATTATTAAAGGTCAAAGGGCTTTAAAGCAGTGCAATCATTTTGAAATTTTTATCATTTACTGATTATGCTTCATTAAGTACTTATACAAAGTTTTATTAAAATAAAACCATTTAAATTGGGTGTTTGGATTTATATGTCACTTAGTACATTTATGAAGTTTTTAGTAACTGTTGTATAGTAAAGTTTATACATATGTTCAATATTTGAGTTTATAATAAAATTTGACTTAGGTAATACGGCAAATAATTATAATTATGGATACCAGTAGAAACATTTAGTAACAGCCAGTGTCATCGTATGTCATAGAAAAACTTTCACTTCCATTTCAAATTGTTGTGTTACATACGTCGTTGTGATAAATATTGAACAATAACTTATTCAGTACAAGGAAGAGTAGAAATAATGAAACTGTATTACCAAAATGGGAGCATTGCAGGAGATACTGTCTGGTTTTTTGATAAGAAAAAAAGTTGATAAGAAAATTTGAAGGAACTGAATCTGTGTCTAATAATCGCCATAATTGCCATCGAGATATGTGACCAGTTAAAAATGAAGCAGCAGAAATAGCAGTTTTGGGACACGCAGCACTTGACAACACCCAAAGCACTCGTGGACTAGCTACTTCTTCAGGATTTGCACGCTCAACAGTACAAAGATATTTGAAAGACAATAAATTTCACTCGTACAAGACTAACTGGTCTATGAGCTTGATGAATTGCGAATTAATGTCCCGTCGTTGAATCAACAATGCAAATCTGTTATTTGTAATAGACATAATTTTCGATATTGGAGTGACTCCAATCCATATTTGTTGCGAGAGGTATACGCGCAATATCTTGAAAAAATAAATGTGTGGGCTGGCATTTTTTGAAATAATATTTATTCCTGGAAGCTTGACGGGTGAGACGTACTTGGACATGTTAGAAAATACAATAGAGCCATGAATTACCGAAATAATAGATAATGACGTTAATTGTAATTGAAATTACTTTCATTTCCAACAAGATGATGCTTCGCCGAACGCTCCAATACGGCAGATTTTTGAGACCTATTTCCCGAATAAGTGGATCGGCCAGATCGAGTTGCCGGCGAGGTCTCCGAACCTAAGGCCTTTAGATTACTTACTTTGGGGGCATTTAAAAAGTAATGTCTTTATTTATCGCCATCTCTAGAATATTATCATACACTCAAACAGCTTTGCAACGAATGAAGATATGTATAAACTTTATTATACAAAGTTACTAAAAACTTCAAGGAGAACCTGAGAATTAAAAAAATACTGGTTCCATTTAAAAATCTAAAGTGTAAAGCAAAATATCTCATTTTTGGATCACCCTGTATTATACAGCTATAGATGTGAAGGCGTCCTCCTAGAAATTAAAATTGACGTGTCCCAGCGTTTTTCCCAAAACATACCAGGAGAATATACAGGGTTATCCAAATTAAGTGTCCACCATTAGTAACTTTGTTATTAGTGAAAATACAAAGTTGTTTGAATTAACAAACTAGTAGCATTTTTAACGCTGGTAAAAATGAGAAATAAAAAAAACAAATGAGAGTCGTTATTTTGATTTTTTTCAGTAAAATAACATTTTTTTAAATGGAAACCCCTGTATATTATATTTTTTTCTGTTATAGCATCAAATTTTAAACAAAAAAGCTTTCAATAACTTTTCTCCTAGGTTACAAATTGTTGAAGTTATGGCCTCCAATCTGAAACAATTAAATTGTATCGACAAACTTTATTTTCAACATCAACTTATAATCTTACAAAATACAATAACAATTTTTTTTAAAGAAGATGCTCGAAAACACCACCTTGTTCTTCAATACATTTTTGGGCACGTTTTTCAACTGCTCGAACTGTCTTAAGTATGGTCCTACCATCTATCTGGGTTATCTTTTCCCTAACTGCAGTCTTTAACGCGTCAAGGTTATCGTACCTTCGCTTGTAAATTTGGTTCTTTAAGTAACCCCACAAGAAGTAATCAAGTGGGTTTAGATCTGGTGATCTGGGAGGCCACTGTATTGGGCCATTTGTTCCTATCCACTGATCATTAAAAGTAGTACTTAGAAAATGATAAGTACCTCCGGAGTTGTGGGCAGGTGCGCCATCTTGCTGAAAATGCAGATGATGTCTACTTATAAGATCCAATTCGTCTAAGAAATTAGTCAGAATTTCTGACATAAATTCCACATATCTTTCACCAGTTAGGGTTCCCTCATAAAAGAACGGGCCAACAATTTTTGAACCAATTATACCGCACCAAACGTTGAAACTGAAACGGACTTGTGGGCCTCTTGGATGTACTAACAAAAGATTTTCTCTTGACCAATAATGGTGGTTTTTTCTATTAATCATTCCAGAATTTGAAAAATTTGATTCATCTGTCCATAAAAGGTAACGAAAGTTATTTACATTTTGGCGACAGAAGCTAAGATACCAATGGCAAAAAACAAGTCTTCTCTCTGGATCCCCTGCCAAAAGCGTTTGAACTGGTCGGTACTTATACGGAATAAATTTGTATTTTTTTAAAATCCTTTGAACAGTACCATAACTGAAATTAGAGTCCTTGAGAATATCTGCTATTGAATTCTCACGATAAGCTTCAAAATATCCAATAACTGCAATTTCCGTGGCCTCGCTTATTATTTTTTGCCATTGTTTTAGCAAAAACATTTTCGTTGCCCCTAAATTTTCGATAAAGTCTCAGAAAATATCGTTCATACGGTTGAATGCGAGCGGGATATAATTCACTGTAGTATTCTCTTGCTCTCAAGGAGGATTTTCTGCACACTAAATAGCATTCTAACATATCACACTTTTCTTCATGGGAGAACATTTTTCTTTAAATTAATGACACAATAAAGCTTATAAACAAGTATTTACACTAATGTTTGACATTATTTGATTTTATCATTGTTTTCCAAAGCCTTCTAGTTGCGAGTATGTCCAGTTTAACAATTTGTCGCTTATCTTAATGCTGTCAAATCGCGAACGCCATGTTGTTTTCATAGCCGTCTTAATATTATAATACTGCAAATAATTAAAAATATTTATCGTTATTTTGACTTTATTTTTGACTTTAGCGGAAAAGTCATTATGAACTTTTTTGTTTAAAATTTGATGCTTTAACAGAAAAAAATATAATATACAGGGGTTTCCATTTAAAAAAATGTTATTTTACTGAAAAAAATCAAAATAACGACTCTCAATTGTTTTTTTTTATTTCTCATTTTTACCAGCGTTAAAAATGCTACTAGTTTGCTAATTCAAACAACTTTGTATTTTCACTAATAACAAAGTTACTAATGGTGGACACTTAATTTGGATAACCCTGTATAGGGTATCCCGAAAAAAGTGTGCAATATTCTACCAGCGGTTTCTAGAGCTTAAAATAGGAAGAAAAGTTTATATAAACAAGGGCGCTACGGTCTTTTACAGGGGCTCCCCTGAAGATGGTTTTTCTTCAATATTTCCGAAATGTGTTGAGATAAAGACATAAAATTTGGTAATCTAGCCTAGTTTTTTATGCTGGATTTAAAAATATTAACAATTTTAGACAGTTTTGTTTGGAAGCCTATGTAACAGGGACGGACTCAGGTTATTTTAGCCCCAAAATTTTTGTGTGATTCTATTTTTGAAATTCAATTTTAGAATTTGAAAATTTAGGGTTTGCTACATAAAAAAGGTACTCTTATTGAATATCGATAAATTGCGCCATTTTTTAATAAAATCAAACTAAAAAATTTGTCACATGATAGGATATGTACTGCGAATTTAAATGAATTGTTGATTATACATAGTTAGCCATGACTGCAAACAAAAGTTGTTTTAATTTTTTATGACTTATTTTGACGTTAAGCTGACATTGTTAGCAGTGTAAAATTACTAGATTAAAATCAAAATTTTTATTAAATCGATTTAAAATGCCAAGATTCACAGACAGAGAACTGACTGACATGCATTTTGTGTACGGGTTTTGCGATGGCAGTTCATTGGCAGCCGTAAGAGAAAATCAAAGAAGATTTCCCAATCGCATAGTACCTGGCCGTCGAATGTTTACTGATATTCACCGGAATTTGTCAAACCATGGAAGTTTTCAGTGCATGCAGGGGTCAGGAAGGCCACTGGGAAATCATCGTATGGATATTGCTTCAAATATGTTTGAAAATAATCCGCAAATAAGCATACGAAATGTTTCAGAAAATATTGATATGCCTCGATCAATAGTAAGAAAAATTTATGAATACCTATTTGATAGTTATTCTAAAAATAATACTTTTAGATAGGAAGAATGACAAGAATGCAAGGATTACGTCCTTATCATTTTAAACGTCAATCGTCTTAATTTAGAGGTGTATCTGAACTTTATTCAGAATGAACTCAAGGATATAATTCCATTGGATGTGCACCAGCAGTTTCAAGAAAATATGTTTTTTCAACATGATGGCACCCCTGCACATTTTGGACGCAATGTTCGGAATTGGTTGCATGTCAATTTTCCAGACAGGTGGTTAGTCCGAGGAGGTCCTATAGCGTGGCCGCCACGTTCACCTGACCTAAATCCATTGGATTTCTATTTTTGGGGGTCATTAAAAGACCCAGTTTACTCGACTGAAGTAAACACTCAAGAAGATTTACTTCAAAGAATCCATCAGGCTGCAAATGAAATAAGAAGAAAAAGGTTTTCTACTTTTCGGGTTACGCAATCATTAGCTCGTCAAGCGAGACTCTGTATCCAACAGAATGGGAATTTATGTGAACACTTATTGTCAAGCTAGTTTTAAGTATATCCAACTGTATGTCTTATTTTTAAAACAAATTTCAATTTCATTCGAAGAAAAAATTTATTTCTTTTCTTTTGTCTTAATATTAGATGTGTTGCAATAGAAATATGTATTTATGTAATATTATTAAATTAGATTTTTCGTTGCCATGGCATAGCAATTCATTTAAATTCGCAGTACATTTCCTATCATGTGACAAATTTTTTAGTTTGATTTTATTAAAAAATGGCACGATTTATCGATATTTAATAAGAGTACCTTTTTTATGTAGAAAACCCTAAATTTTCAAATTCTAAAATTGAATTTTAAAAATAGAATCACACAAAAATACTGGGGCTCAAATAACCTGAATCCGTCCCTGTTACATACGCTTCCAAACAAAAGTGTCTAAAATTGTTGATATTTTTAAATCCAGCATAAAAAACTAGGTTAGAACACCAAATTTTGTGTCTGTATCTCAAGAAGTTTCGTAAATATAAAGGAAAAACCATCTTCAGAGGAGCCCCTTAGGGGACGTTTGTCGACCTATGTTTATACATGCACATTTCTTCCTATTTTAAGCTCTATAAACCTCTGGTAGAATATTGCACACTTTTTTCGGGACACCATGTATATGGGGCTATGACCTTTTAGTTGGACCACCCAGTATATAAAACCTCTGAAAACTCAGTTATTTTCTTTATTTATAGCTCCTTGCTTTTCAGCTATACAACGACGTATCCCTGTTTATAACATCAAACGTTTGTATGGAACGCGTGATTCACACATCCAGTTGTCCGCTTTCTATTACGTTGGCGTCACAATCAGTAAAGCCTTACGTAAAACCTGTGGCAATTATTCACAATACAACTCCCCGCTAACCTGTTGTATATGAAACACGATTGAAGAACAAAAATATGCAAATAATTGCTTGTGGCACGTGTTTATTTCAGAATCCGTTGTTCTTGAAAAGCCCTTGAAATGAATATTGTTCGAGCTTAAATCGTGGAAACGAAACTGAGAATTTCAGATGAAATAGCGCATAATTTGTCTATCCCGCCTGTGTTGTTGAAGCTTTGTATTTCAAAGCTTCAGCAGTATTACTATTTACATATATTTATGCATAAAATGGTGGGATAAAATGGAATTCGCAGCTCGGTACTGGAAGTAAAATTATAAATGCCTTTTGCAAACGTGATGCTGCATTATAAGAAATGCATCCTTTATTGTAACAGAACGGTATATTCACACAATCTCAAGCGATTTGTCATGAGATACCAAAATGA
This sequence comes from Acanthoscelides obtectus, assembly GCA_963669975.1. NCBI lineage: Eukaryota > Metazoa > Arthropoda > Insecta > Coleoptera > Chrysomelidae > Acanthoscelides > Acanthoscelides obtectus. Next base: position 49,625,016 of record CAVLJG010000007.1, on the reverse strand, counting down.
AAATGGTGAAGCTCCTATAGACCAGTACGTTTATTCTAGCTGATATCTATGAGCTTTGTGTGTATTGAAAAGAATAACACGCCACCATATCTTTTGCTGTCAGAGGTCTAAGATTTCAACAAAGTATTCCAAATTCCGACCTCTGTAATTGATTATAATAATATACTAAGTGACATATAAATCCGAACACCCAGTTTAAATGATTTCATTTTAATAAAAGTTGGTGAATGTATACATATATGTAAATAACAAGTGAAAAAATTTTCAGCCTTATCAATTGGATATTCCGGTTTTAGATTCCAAAGATCAAAATCAAAGCAATGTAGAGTACAATTCACATACCTCCTCGCATTTCTGTGTTCCTCAGCAAGCCACGATAAAAGTCTCGTCTACAGTGCAATTTCCAAAAACCCTTAGGTCTGTATCAGGATTGCAGAAACAGTAAGAAGTACCGATGCCATGGATTTGAATTTCGTACTTATCTCATAGATGAAGCGAAGTGGCATTTGCATTCCTCCTCACGTTTCTGAAAACCTGATACAATTCTCCAGTCTACCAATTTTACGAACAAGCTGCGGTAGTCAGTGCTATATTCAGAAAGAAGCATATAGATCTGTGTATCAGGATTGCAGAAACGACTTCCTAGTCTTATCTATGCTCCTGCATAGATTTCAAGATTTCTCGCCAAAGTGTACAGCATTAAGATTCTAATGCCTCCCCGGGTTCTTGTCACCTTGATAGCAGCTCGTCGTCCACCAATTTTATGAGAAAAATATATGCGGATAGAACTGCTTCGAAACGCAGTATGATGCACTACGTAATGAGTTCACAAGCTTTTTGTATTTCACTTGTGTGTCAACCCAGAGTCCCAGGTTTTTACACTCATTCATTGTAGGAAGCCGGTTATCATAGATTTTGAGGTTAATTTCCGTTTAGATTGATGTTCTTTTGTCTTTTGAGCCGAAAACCATCACAGAAGATGTAGATAGACTGATTTTTAGGTTATGCGAGCACTCCTTGTTTTAAGTCTTTGTTGATCAATGCCTTTGCCATTTTAAGATCTTTGTAATGAAACTAAATAAATTTGAGTTTCATTATAATAGTGATGGATTGTACAATTATGGACATATTGATAGAAATATGATATACGTACAGAGAAAAAGTGAATGACCAAATATGGAACCTTGAGGAACACTTTATGACTGTTGACTCCGACATTTACCACAGTTAGACACTTTAATGTTGTACTATGGTTTTCCCTGAATCCCGAATGCATTGATGGAATTATTTCATTAGTGATTTTGATGTCGCTTTGCTACGAGGGTTGATCCATAAATAATCTTCTAATCAATTTCAGAAATAGGTAACATTATTTATTCGCATAGGAATTTACGTCATTGGATATGTGAAACTTTGCCCTATTTTCCTACATAATCGCCAACTTTTTCTATGCATTTTTACAAACGGTATTCCAGCTTCTGTATCGCAATGTTGTTGAACACCGACGCCAACCCGGTGAAGATTCCACTTTCTATCCTCCGGAAGCGTTGGCTACTCAAATGTTGCTTTAATCACTAGATGCGAGGTACGGACTTTACGGTTTGTAGGGCAGACAGTCCACCCAAAGCTTGCTGAAAGTGCCTGCGTTTTATGGGAGCCGTGAGGTCGAGCGTTGCCGTGAAGCAGCGTTCCACCCGCTGTCGGTCGTCCTTCCCTGAATTTCACGGTAGCTGCTTGCATCGGCCAGAAGTAGCCCCTTACGAACAAAAAAAAAATATTGGCCACAACTTTGCCAGCAGAAGTTTGCTTGGACACCTGCGAGTGATGGACCTTTCGGGACTGGGATGAAACATCCACGTTCTGCTTCCTTTTATAAGCCAACAAACTTAACCTGATGATCATATCACCTAACTTCTACTGTACATTGTGAAATCTTACCACAGCAGTCTTCTCTGAGTTTAAAAATTCTTGATTTTGTCTAAACCATTTTTCAAGGTGTCATTAAGTTTAGTGACCAATCGCCAGGATCTCAAATTATAATTGAGCATCGTCTGCATACAATGTAAAATTTACCCGGTCTTGAACAGTTCACTCAGATCATTTATATACAGTACAAATAAAAAAGGCCCTGATATAGAACCTTGGGGTACTCCCATATCAATATCAATGCATGAAGACCGGACTTGCTTTATTTGCATAATTGTACATAAAGAAACATATTGTGACCTGTTTGCCGAAAAAGATTTGATCCGTGTGAGTGAACTGCCAGTAATTCCGTAACCATGTAATTTGTTAACAATATTTCATGACTGCAGTCAAATGCCCTGCTGAGATCACAGAAGACCTCAACAGGACACTCGCCAGCCTCAATCAGATCAATTGGTTTTCCATAAAATGAATGTTTCGACGTTGTTTCTTTTAATCAGTGGTTTTCGATAGATCCGCGGTGAGAAGTTTTCAAATAAACACCGTGTATATTAATGCTCTTTCACTACAGAGTTTGAAATTTCATCAGGTCCTGATGAACTTCTGTTGTTCAACTTCGTATATATCAACTCAAGAAAGGATACAAGAGTGAATCATGATATTCCTGACCTAGATCGTTACTTAAATTCCTAGAACTGGTTGTTTTTGTAAATTTTTACATAATAGATTTCGGTAAATCCATAAAGTTTAAATTCATCCTATCAGCAACCTCTTCAGGGCTTCTACAGGGTATCCCATTATCTCTGACATATTTTGTGATTTTATTACTCGTTAAATGTGCTACCACACTCCATGTAGCGCGCGATACGATTTTGTTATGATGATAGCTTTTTTTTGTAACCGTGTCGAACTTCGTACATTAAGAACTGGCCTAAACGACCGCTCCTTTGTCTCGAAGGTGTCTAGATTGTGGAACAATCTACAAGAGAAGGCTTTTCCCTTAGGCAGTTCAAAAATCGGAGTTACAAAATTTCTTTGGGATCCTCATGGCAGCTAATTCGGTATTGCTGTACTACTTATAAACTCCTACCGTAAAGTCCCATCACTCTCTCTCGTTAAACAAAGCAGTTTATCCTTGGATTTCATTTTTAATTACGTGCAAATATAATCCGATTTCACAAGTTGTACGAGAGCCCGTTACATTTGTTCGTAAAAATGAAACCTTTTCAAAACAAACGAACGAATCCGATTAACATATTCCCAAATAAATAGCACGATAAAGCGAGTTCTCCGGAATAAGCCGGTGATGTTTTACGGTGAATTATGGATATATTGGCGCACATAAACGTAGCTGAATTCCCTATAAATGCACCAGCACGATTTTCGATCGCAACTTGTCGATATATCCGGGACACTCCGTCAACACAGGTAGGTAGGACGAATGAACGAATGAATTATGAAACCAGAGGCATACCGGCCAGACTTGAGGAGCCGACGCCTAGGCCCCTATGCTTCAAGGCTCGCATTTCTAGCTAAGTTGTGTATGTCCTTGAGTCCCAGCTCCCAGAGCCTCACAGCGACACAAAATGCGCCGAGGCCTCTTCCTCTACCCTGCAGCACTCACACACGGGACCCTCAGCCATCCCCATCACGTCTAAGTGGCGCCTCAAGGTTGTTTAAGCCAGACAACATTCCGGATGCTTCGCTGCTGGACAATCCAGAGCCTATCTGGATTGCTCGAAGCAATCTCACTGGCACTTAGTGCCTTCATTGTAGCCTGGCTGTCGGTTGCTATTCTTCTCCTAGGCGCTTCAGATCCAAAATGCAGGATACGCAATCCAAAATCGCCAAGATGATGGTTCATATGAGATTTTTAACCATCAATCTTCTTTAAATTGCAATGCCCCTTTATAGAGTACTTGTTGACATGCTCATCAAATCTTACGTTTCTATCCACGTATGTATAACCATAAATTATGCGCTACCGAGCTCATTGTATTGTATTCGACATTTATTTTCTTCAGAAGCCACAAACTTCGGTTCAGATAACAACTTTTAGCAGGATTCAGGTCTAAACATATCTTACGAGAGGCTTTAGTGAGAAGGTCAAGGTCTTCATTAACTGCACAGCAGGCAATGTTTGAGCCGGAGGAAATGATAGTTGGCCAAACTATTGAAATCTTAGTATTTTTCTTATCAAACACAAATAATAAAAATGTAGCAGAGTGTTATAGGTTTAAAATATTGAGAATGAATATTTTGATAATATATAGTAGAAAACACCAACTTTATCACTCCCTAATCAAATTTGCAGCATAAAAATAACACATGTTGCAATTACAGCATATCAACCTATTTTCATTTCAATGCAAAATAAGTCTATAACGGATAGGTGGCTGTGAAAAATAAAAGCCATGACAATTGTTTTTATTAATCACAGCTGTCAGAATACGTTTAAAATAGTTTTGGGTAGTTAAGTTTTTCAAAATGGGTTGAGGAAAGGTTATTAGTGAGAAAATTCGGTTTCTGATAATTAAATTCTTTAATTCTGGGAAATCAAACTCGGAAATTGTAACTTTGTTAGACTTATCGCGGTTCAGTGTAAGAAATATTGTTAGAAGATATAACGTAACTGGTTCGGTTAACCCTGTAATGCTTAGTGGGGTTTCGCATCACCCCAAAGAAAATTCAAATGTTCACTAATTTTTTGTGCATAAATCGGCAACATCGGAGATCCCGCTATGTTCATTTAAGGTTAAAGTGTGTGTGTTGTTGGTCGCACATTTTTGTTCAGTGCAATAGTTTATATGATATTTTGTGTTTGGGGTGACGAGTAACCCCAGGTAAGCTTAAACTGGTATTTTTATTTTATTCCACACACTAGATTACGTAATTTATTTAGATGGCTGTCCGACCAGATGATCCCAAATTTGAAGAAACTCTGTTACGATGGAATGAAGAACTCGACAATGAACCTGATTCAGATAATGACGGCACTGACTATGACGACCATGTTTCAATTCAGTCCGACAGGGAGAGCACCTACTCAACGGATGATAGTGAAGTAGAGAGTGAGACAGAACGACAACTTCCTGGCAAAGTAATAAAAGGAAAAAATGGACATATTTGGAGCACTGAGCTTCCATGTCGTACTCGAGCACCTAAGCGAAACATTGTTTCATGTATTCCAGGACCAAAAGGTGCGGCAAAAAATATTTCAACGGAATTAGAGGCATGGAAGTTATTTTTTAGCGCGAATGTTATAGATATTATAGTGGTGCATACAAATATGGAAATAGAACGAGAAAAAGGGAAATATGTTGCTAATTGTGGCTTTGTTAACGAGACAGACGTTGAAGAGATCTTGGCTTTGGTACGACTGCTTTATATGACAGGTTGTAGAAAAGACAATCATCTAACTACAGCGGAAATGTGGTCAAAGCATGGACCAGAAGTGTATCGATGCGTAATGAGTGAAACAAGGTTTAGATTTTTGATATCTTGCCTCAGATTTGACGACAAAACCATGAGAGACCGAGAAGATAAACTTTCTCCAGTACGTAATATATGGGAAATGTTTATATCTAACTGTACAAAATACTATACTCCTCACAGTTATTGTACCATCGACGAACAGTTATTGGGATTTCGAGGCAATTGCCCTTTTAGAGTATATATTTCATCAGAACCTGACAAATATGGAATCAAAGTTGTAACGATGTGTGATTCACGCACATATTATATGGCTACTACTATTCCATATATCGGCAAAGAAAATAGGCCAGATAAAGAACCTCTCCCAGCTTATTACGTAAGAAAACTGACAGAACCCATTCACGGAACCGGACGCAATTTGACGATGGACAATTGGTTTACTTCCATCCCACTGGCTGACAAAATGCAATTTGACCATTGTGGGTACTCTCAGAAAAAACAAGAGGGAAATTCCTCCATCATTTCTCCCAAACAAACGAAAAGAAATTATGTCTTCTCAATTTGGATTCGACAACCAAAAACCTTGGTGTCCTTCACACCCAAGAAGTCTAAATCTGTGCTACTTTTATCGACAATGCATTCTGGTAGTACAATAGATGAAAATAAAAAACCCGAGATAATAAATTTTTACAATTCTACCAAAGGAGGTGTCGATACCTTTGACCAGATGGTGCACACATATTAGGTATCCCGCAAAACAGGCAGGTGGCCATTACGCTTTTTTTATGGTATAATGGATCAAGCAGGCATTAACTCCAACATTATTTTCCAAATTGTTAAGCGTGATAGACAAAAAAGTGTTCGTCGAAAATACCTATTTGAACTTGGACTACAACTGGTCAGGCCTCATACGGAAAGACGTTTGACAAAACCAATACCTCGAAAATTGAAACAATCAATAATGAATATTCTAGATGTGAAAACAGAAGAAAAAGTTGATCCACCTCCAGCAAAACTGCTAAAACAGACTCGCTGCATTTTATGTCCAAGAACAAATGACCGAAAAACAAAAACTGCCTGTGCGAAATGTTTCAAGGCTGTTTGCAGTAATCATCGAGCTGAAATATGTACCGAGTGTTTGAAATAAATGTTTTATTATTGAAACAAAAGTGTCTATCTTTTATATTTTGTTCATTAAATAGGAATATATCACTGGGGTTATTGGTAACCCCGCCTAAGCAACTATAGCCGTGCTATTCGCCTAAGCGCTCCAGGGTTAATATTAAGCCACAATGTGTGAAAAAAAGGAATATCACAAATGCCGACCGAAGAGCATTAAGAAGAATAATCGTGAAAAACAGGCGTGCCAATTATTTACAATTAAGTGCTCTGTGGAGCGACGCTGTTGGAAGGAGAATTTCGAGGACCACCACTCATAGAGAGGCCCACAAACTGGGATTTAGCACTTGCAAGGTAAGTTTTCTTATAAAAAAAAGTGAAGTAAAAAGTTGCACAACTTGTTTATAGGCCAAATAAAAGCCACTATTAACTCCACTGCAAAAGAAAAATCGGCTTAGATGGGCTAAAGAACATAGACAATGAACACCTCAACAATGGTGTGCAATACAATGGAGTGATGAGGCCCGATTCGAAGTTTGTGTTGGTGACAGTCGCAGTAGAGTTATTCGCAAAAAGATGAAGCATTCCATGTTGACTGTCTGAAGAGAAAAGTGAAATTTCCAGCATCCATTATGGTCTGGGACAGTATGTCATTAAAAGGAGTAGGAAAACTGCATTTTATTGATGGAAATGTGGATACAAACAAATATTTGGCAATTTTAGAAGAATCGCTTTTATCAGTGATGGAAGAATGTTTGACATCCGGCCAAGATTTTGTATTTCAGCAAGATGGTGCAGCGTGCCATACCTCAAAAAAGGCTATAAAATAGATGGAATAAAATAATGTACCACTTTTGAAATGGATTTCTAGCAGTCCAGGTCTGTCACCTATTGAAACTTTGTGGCACGAGATGAAAAAGGTTCTACGACAACATCCTTCTCGTACAATCACCGAATTGAGACAAAAGCTTCAAGAAATACGGGATTGTTTTACACCAAATTTTTGCCAAATCTTGGTTAACACTATGCCCCAAAGAATTTCAGTTCTATTAGTTATAGGTCTAAGTGATTTCAAATATCTATTTTTTACGACTAGAGTGTATCTAAAATGCTTTTGAGAAAATAAATTGTTTTAGAAGTAAATAGTTTCGTCATGTTTAGTTTATAAAGGCATATTTTGGTACAAATCTTGAAGTGCGCTAACTGAAGAGGGACGGGGCTCGTAGTTTTTGCTTCTTTCAAATAACACAAATCACCATTTTCAGCTGTGGTTATGAGTACTTGAGAACGATTGCTTCAGTAAGCTTTCATTAGGTCACTGGCGATTCCTTAGTATTCTAGTTTTAAGAGAAGTATCTCATGATTTATTGAATCGTAGTCCGAGCAACATCCGTATTCATCAGTTGGACGCACATTCAGAGCATTTCAAAATGCAGATATCGAATTATTTATTAAGCCAGCCCTCCAGACGTTAAATTAAATCCGTCTGTCAGCAGCAAGGCACATCAACAAATTTCATCATGTTTAGCGAAAATAAGCTCGCCCGGTCGGGAGATTATTTATTTTCATTGTGGACGTCAACCGGGGTTATTTTGAATTACGTTCCAGGCGCACATTTTTTAACTAACCAGCCTCATGAAAAGAGACCCCATGTATCTGAAAAAGTGTTTATTTTTAGATTTATTTCGGGTCTGAATGCGCACACCCCGGCAACCTATTTATTTATACGCTAGCAAAATATATTCATCCGACATCGCCGCGTTGGTCTGTTTAGTTATGTATGTTTTTGTTGAATGTGATACGTCGCCGTCGCCAGTGGGACATGTGTCTTCTGTCTGGGGATCCTAACGATACGAACGGTTTGTTTGCAGCCAGTTTAAATCCAATATTGTATTTAAATGAGAGCTTGCTCTTGAAATGCGATAGCTGCCCATAATTCAGATAATTAACGAAATACACTGGGAGTGGTGATATCATCTGAATTGAAGTCAGTAGCGCGAAAAGTTCGAGTATTATAAGTGAAAAAATTTTGAATCGAATTGTGTGTTATAATAAAATTCACTTTTGAAGACAATGCAAATGAAATTATATACCTAGAAGAATTTGCTAAGTTTTATGATATAAAATGAAATCATCAAGATGGCCTCCAGATCTCCGAGAATACTCTTCCCAACGGAAACTCAAATTATACAGGGTGTTCCTTAATAATATGCGAATATATAAAAATTAATGCTAGTTTGCTCAATAAACTATGGTCCAAAAATGTTTCCTTACAAAAACTCGGGGTGTTGAAGTTTTAGGAAAAAAATGGAAATTAATTAATATTTTCAGAACCGCTTCAGATATTTCACTGATATTTAGTACATAGGGAAAGTTAATAAAGTTGCATATTTCTCAATGCAAAAGTAATTTTTAGCTTTAACAGTGGCGTGCGTATGGGTATTGACTTCGATATTTTTTAAGAAAAAAAAATAGTTTTTTGCCAAATAAAAATTATTTTTGAATTCCCCGTTCAATTTTTAACAAATGATCTCTCTTGAATTGCTTTTCTTCGATGCACCATTTTTGAGTAAAAAAATAGAAACCGTTCTATTGTTCGAGAAAATTAATGTAATAATTGCAATAAATATCTGGTTGCTCTGGAATATGTCACTGGCTTTTGACATCTGACAAGTCTCTGTTATTCAAATCTGTCCGCTGTGGCATCTTTTTCATTATTTAGTTTTTACAATCTTGTTAATAATGGTGAACTATTAAAATACAGAAATGGCGGAAATGCATTACGTATATGGCCTTGGCGACGGTAATGGTGAGCAAGCCAGACGGATTTATCACCAGAGATATCCCGATCGTGCTTTGCCACATAGTCATCTTGTTCCAAAAAGGAACATCTGAAGGTAGACCTCTAAGTGTGAGAACACCTGAAATTGAGGAAGCAGTGCTGCACGAATTCAAACGAGTACGAGAAAGATTGCTAGACACTTAAATATGTGCCATCAAATTGTTTGGAGAATTTTAGTGGATTTTTTGTTAAATCGTTACCATATTTTAAGAGTACAGGCATTACTTCCCATTCCAAGGCGTGTGACCTTTTGTCAGTGGTATCTACTAAAAATTACACAAAATCCGCAATTTGAATCAATGATTCTGTTCACGGACGAAGTTAATTTTTCTCGAAATGCCATTCAGAATTTCAACAATAATCATTTGTGGGCTGAAGAAAATCCCTATTTTAAGACACTAATGTACACAACTCCCATTAACACTGTAGAGGAATTAAGAGAAAGAATAGTTACAGCTTGTGATAGAATAAAAAACACTCCAGGGATATGAAATGGAATGATGAAATTATACAGTCGCTAGATAAGAGGTTTGCCACTTTACGTATATCCTTGGATTTTTCAAAAGCCTTTGACACCATTGACCATTTACTTATGTGTGCAAAATTGTATCATTATGGCCTTGACCATACAGCGTTGAACTTATTTTGCAATTACTTAAGTCTTCGTTAGCAAAGCGTTATTCTACATAACAAAAGATCTGAGATAACAACAATAACATCAGGAGTTCCTCGAAGTTCTGTATTAGGACCGTTGTTATTTATTATATACACAGCTGATACCTTGAAATCCGTACAGCACATGCAACCTTATGCTGATGACACGCAGCTTCTGTTTCATTTTGAACCATCTCTTGTGGAACAGGCAAATGATTTAATCAACACTGACTTACGAACAGCATCTGGCAATTGTAAAGAACACAATTCGAAACTAAATCCTGATACAACGAAACTTGTTCTTTTATGTTCTGATCACAAGCGAGAAAACGTGAGCAGTGGTGAGACTCTCTTCTTGAATGAACAACAAATTTATTTTTAAATTACCCGTAAGATACCTGGTTTGATCATAGATGACAAGTTACGTTAACAACAAAACATTACAACAATGTCGCAGCGGTGTTATTTGAATTTGCGAGTACTGTATGCCAATAAGTACATTATTAACTTTAAGACGAGGAAAAAGCTGGCTGAAAGCTTAGCGCTATCAATTATCAGTTATGGTTTTATAGTTTTTTATCCATGCCTGGACTATTCGACTCAAATGCACCTGCCGAGATTGCAGAATAACTGTTGCCGTTTTGTCTGTAACTTACGTAAATTTGACCACACATCTAACAGTTTCAGGCTTTTACAATTGCTTAATATCAATTCTATGTTCAAATATTTTTACCTGACAACATTGAATCGTCTATTATATTCTAAGAATCCTGTATATTTAGTATAAAAGCTGGTCCCTAGGTCAAGTATACATAATGTCAATAAAAGGCATCAAAACCACTTTACAATGGCTTTGAATGTAACATCACTCTTTTATAGATCTTTCAGGTATAATGCAGTGTCTCTCTTTAACTTTTATAGCAGGAATATTGATATATCAAATACTAATTACATCCGTTTCAAACTACATCTCAGACAACATCTAGGATTTCAGCTTAGGATCAATGAATAAATGCCTTGTGATCAATTACCATTATGTTTTTTTTTTTAGTTAGATTCATAGACACACAGTCGTTTATTGTATATGTAAAATACCATATTTGTATGTCAAATTAGCATTAAGCTTTAGTCTTTAGAAAGGTTGAGTGTAAGAATAGCTGTGCTAAACTTCGCCAATAAAGCCGTTTATTATTATTATTATTATTATATTTCAACGAGTGCGCAATTCCATGAGAAGGAGGGCGGAAGCATGCATACTAAGTGAAGGGGGCCATTTTAAAAAAAATTGTGATCATTTCGTTGGCTTTAATGTTATGTTTATGTTGTCAGTTGTTGTTGTTCGTTACCCCTAATGTGTTTATTTTTTCCAATTAAGTTTTGCAAGTTAGACAATAGAACGGTTTTTATTTTTTTACTCAAAAATGGCGCATCGAAGAAAAGCAACTCAAGAGAGGTCATTTGTTTTAAATTGAAGGGGGAATTCAAAAATTATTTTTATTTGACAAAGTACCATTTTTTTTTTGTAAAAAATGTCGAAGTCAATACCCGTACGCACGCCACTGTTGAAGCTAAAGATTATTTTTGCATTGAAAAATATGCAACTTCATAATCTTTCACTACGTACTAAATATAAGTGAAATATCTGTAGCGATTCTGAAAATATTAATTTCCATTTTTTGCCTAAAACATCAACATCCCGAGTTGTTGAAAGGAAACATTTTTAACGTTAATTTTTCGTGTAGATTCACATCCTTAATTATACGCATATCATTAAGAACCACCCTGTATATACCAGCTCCCAGGGAAAAATATCATTTCTTTTTTATTTCGTCGAGTGTTAACTCGCTGGTGGTTAAGAAGACTAACAAAGAATTATTTTTATAGAAAGAGGTGCACATATTCTTCACAATTTTTTATTGGCTGGAAGTACTTAAATCATCGTATAATTCTACTTGATTTTTCTACGTATTTGTTATTTTTCTATAAAAAATACTTTTATTATTATTATTATTATTATTATAATGAAATTAGGGATAGTCACGGAAATCCCTCAGTAGTTCGCACCAGGCCCCACCAAAGTTATGCTTCCAACATTTCGCCATGATGGGTAGCTTTACACTAAGTTTAACCAAGATCAGAAAGAAACCAATTAGACGAATGTTTCAATTCTAACATTCACTTAACAGATCGATCCGGAAAAGTCTGCATTATTCTGCAACGTGAACTTTATTCGATTCCTGTTACATTTTCAAACCCAGAACTTGTTGTTCGCGTAGCCCGCCACCGCTTAGCAAAAATAGTTTTTATCGTCTTTTTACGATCTTTGAATTTTTAACTGTCTCTCTTCGCTTCTTTGTATCTACATTAGCAAAAGGAAAGCTTAAAGTCCGTATAAAACGATTTAGCCTCGACTTAGGAAGTAGTGTGCATTAGACTTGTTCTCACTTCGTTATTCGATCAGTGTTGCATTATTGGAATTGACAAATAATAATAATAATAATAATATGAATGAAATGATCGACTCAGACATCATTCCAAACAATCAACAAATCATAATGAATGAAGTTGACCAAGACCAAAAGCAAGTAGATAAGCTCAAACTAGATGATGAATTTCGGAGCCGGCTTGTATTTTATCAAGGGATACCATCTTTAAAAAATCGACGATATGATCGACAGAAGCTTGTAATCCTGAATGAGATAGTACGTGATCATTTAGGAGAAACGGACGATCTTGACGAAATACACACGGCTCTATACTGCGCCTCTATCACAGCAGTTGAAGAGTTTGGTCTGGCAGTCAAAGCACTGGCTAGAGAACTTCGACAACAAAACACAAAAGAAAGGGAGGCAAGATGGAGAATTCGCTTACAACGGAGCTTTGACCTACAGCGTGCTCAGATAGATATCATAAACGAATATCTTAATAACAATAACTCCAAAAAAGTTTACAGGAAGCTTCAAGAAATAGTATCAAGTACAGATGTACAGCTAAACGATCCACACTTCAAATCGAATTTAAGGATACATTACAACAGCAGCTCAGAATAAAATCTGCAGGGCTAAGGAGGTACAATGAGTCCACCAAACGAAAGATACGCTGTTTCTGAGCAATCAAAGAAAATTCTACGCAAGTCTAGAGGGTAGCAGTGATAGGGCAAATAAGAACCAACAGCATATTGATAAAGAAGGCTTAAAAAATTACTGGCATTCTATGTGGTCTGAGCACAAGAATGCAGAAGAAATTAACCCAAAATTGACGATTTTCATCATACTACGAGCCCCTTCATACTTCAGTTGGCCCACTTCAAGATTTGTACCAAAATATGCCTTTATAAACTAAACATGACGAAACGATTTACTTCTAAAACAATTTATCTTCTCAAACACATTTTAGATACACTCTAGTCGTAAAAAATACCTATTTGAAATCACTTAGGCCCGTATCCTCAGTCGTCCCTACAATTGTGCCCTCCTTGATTGTCATACTCCTTTCTCTCCTTCAAAAATTTCTTGACTACACTTGCCCCGTGTCAGCGTCGGCGCTCTCCTATTGTGAAGGTATGTTTTCTTTTTAAATTGTAGGAAATTTCAGGCTGACAAAACATGATATAACTCAAAAGCAAGCACAATTTGATGCAAATAGATGTTTGTGACATAACCTCAAAATAGAGCGCTGACACGAAGAAGTAGAAAACTATGACAATCAAGGAGGCCATAAAGGCGCCCTACAATTGTAGGGACGACTGACGATACGGGCCTTAGACCTATAACTAATAGAACATCTGAACAAATAAACGATGTCCGAATAAATGCGCATAGTGTTAGCCAAGTTTTGGCAAAAATTTGGTGTAAAACAATCCCATATTTCTTGAAGCTTTTGTCTCAGTTAGGTGATTGTACGAGCAGGATGTTGTAGAACTTTTTTCATGTCGTGCCACAAAGTTTCAATAGGTGACAGATCTGGACTGCTAGAAACCCATTTCAAAAGTGGTACATTATTTTCTTCCATCCATTTTATAGCCTTTTTTGAGGTATGGCACGCTGCACCATCTTGCTGAAACACAAAATCTTGGCCGGATATCAAAACTTCCTCCATCACTGGTAAAAGCGATTCTTCTAAAATTGCCAAATATTTGTTTGTATCCACATTTCCATCAATAAAATGAAGTTTTCTCACTCCTTTTGATAACATACTGCCCCAGACCATAATGGATGCTGGAAATGTCACTTTTCTCTTCAGATAGTCAACATGGAATGCTTCATTTTTTTGCGAATAACTCTACTGTATTGCACACCATTGTTGAGGTGTCCATTGTCTATGTACTTTAGCACATCTAAGCCGATTTTTCTTTTGCAGTGGAGTTAATAGTGGCTTTTCTTTGGCCTATAAACAAGTTGTGCAACTTTAGGGTTTTTACTTCACTTTTTTTATAAGAAAACTTACCTTGCAAGTGGTAAATCCCAGTTTGTGGGCCTCTCTATGAGTGGTGGTCCTCGAAATTCTCCTTCCAACAGCGTCGCTCGACAGAGCACTTAATTGTAAATAATTGGCACGCCTGATTTTAACGGTTATTCTTCTTAATGCTCTTCGGTCGGCATTTGTGATATTACTTTTTTTCACATATCGTGGCTTAATATTAACTGAACCAGTTACGTTATATCTTCTAACAATATTTCTCACACTGTACCACGATAAGTCTAACAAAGTTGCAATTGCTGAGTTTGATTTCCCAGAATTAAAAAATTTAATTATCAGTAACCGAATTTTCACACTATTAACCTTTCCTCAACTCAATTTGAAAACCTTAACTACCCAAAACTATTTTAAACGTATTCTGACAGCTGTGATTAATAAAAACAATTGTCATGGCTTTTATTTTTCACAGCCACCTATGCGTTATAGACTTATTTTGCATTTAAATGAAAATAGGTTGATATGCTGTAATTGCAACATGCGTTATTTTTATGCTGCAAATTTGATTAGGGAGTGATAAAGTTGGTGTTTCTACTATATATTATCAAAATATTCATTGTTAATATTTTAAACCTATAACACCTACATTTTTATTATCTGTGGGAAGTGGGAAGGGGCTCGTAGTATGGTGGGGCGGTAATTATCAACTTGAGTAGGCCCTCCCTTTTTTTGGAACAAGAACTATTATTGCAAGTTTCAGGGGTTTAGAAAATTTCACTTAAAACACTTTTAACAGAATTGAAGGAAAATACATGAAATGTATTAAATATTAGAACGTTTCAATTAGCTGTCAATTCGTCTAGCACCGATAAGAGAAGCATTCTTTAATTTCAAATGTTATTTTTTTTCTTCGCCAACAAATCCCGATATCGTTGCGAGAGGTGAATTTAATTACGAATATGGAGGGCGCGCGCAGTTGTATAAAGAATGGTATGAACTCCCTCAATATTAGAAGGCCATGTCCACCGATAACCGACGTAGCTCATATTCTATATTATCGTTAACACAATGTGACATCTAAAAGAGCTAAACAAACCGGGAGGGGCAAATAATCGGTAGCATGGGCGTGCCGACGCCGGGAGAGAAGGCTTGTTTCCTCAATCTCATATAATAATAACAAAGGATGTATTGCCCAACAGTATAACACCATTTAAGGAGCAATAAGTAATACAAAACTATTCATGTAATAAACTTACCTAAAACTAACTGCAGAAAACTACAAATTGACATGACACTGAGTTCTTAGTTCTGAAAAGCTGCAGCGGAAAATGTTACAGACGTTAGACTGTTCGCGCATGCACACATTTGATTAATAGGTGCTTTCATTAACATATTTGAGCTCTTTTACATAAAATGTGTAGTATCATGTCTCTGTACAAAGATATCATGTAGTACTTACTACTAGGTAAAGAGACATTGGTGCAACTTGGAGCGCAAAATAACTCCATGGCCCACAATTACATTGAAATTGAGGATATTGCAACCGGCAAAGTGGTGCTATCTGTTTTTGGTAAAACAACTGTTAAGCCCCAAAAGTCCTCTTCTGTTGTTTCTTAAAGATCACAATGCTTAGCTTAATGATGTGGGAAATGGAAATTTTCTTCCTGTAGCATATTTGCTCTAAAATGAGGTGTCTAAAACGTTCTTGTAGCAGACTTATACACCACATTATATGACAAATTTTGGGATGTTGCATAGACATTTATAGAACTATTTTATGCATCATACTTGCTCG
This sequence comes from Acanthoscelides obtectus, assembly GCA_963669975.1. Taxonomy (NCBI): domain Eukaryota; kingdom Metazoa; phylum Arthropoda; class Insecta; order Coleoptera; family Chrysomelidae; genus Acanthoscelides; species Acanthoscelides obtectus. Next base: position 49,608,829 of record CAVLJG010000007.1, on the reverse strand, counting down.
GTAGTTAAAGTAGTTGGGTTTTGGCATCCATTTGGCCAACAAGTTGCACCCAACGGGAGCATTTAACAACTGTCGTTCAGCAATTGTTAAGGCGGCTCCGACGCAGTGAGTTTCGAGCCATTTACAACGGTTCAGCTGCTTCAAAACTGACACTCCACTTTTCAATATTTTTGAATGAAATTCGTACAGTGTGTTGAAAAGATAATTGCCTACGATGCGTTTGCAACAATGTCACAACTTTTATAGTATAAAATTGCTGTGCTCGGCATACAAGTGTTGCTTAATATACACGATGCATACACGAAATACACATGATCTTATTTTTGAAGCGTAGAAAGAGTTGTGGATTTGCCGAGCAAGATTTTGCCTTAATCGAACAAATGGGGACAATTTTGAACAGTTTTTGTATAAACGGTATCCATTTAACTTTAATTTTAATAATTTTTAATAACATAAGCTTATTATGCAGCTAGGTGATTTTTGGTATATCAACTTCTTTTTACGAGTCTTGCAAGCAGTTAAAATGAATTAAAACACCCTGTATAGATATACAACGTCACCATAACCTAAGTTCGTGCTGTATTCTTTTTAGATCAAACGTCATTAGCAATGTTTCTCTATATATTGACACCACTTGACACCTCCGATCCCCGCCACTGTTATCAACCACACTCTCACTGTTTTATGAGAAACTTTATCCGACAGCACGCGTGGACTGATCGGGCAGCCCTCGAATAAAAATGAAAAGACGTATCCAATTTCCTTTTGTGGCAGGCCGCTGGGTACGGAAATGGCGTCAGGATCTTCGCACTATCGCTCTCGATGTGTCAAACACTGATGACTCGTCAAAAGAGTAGCGGGTCAGTTCCTATTACGGGCGAACTGGAATTATACTTCTTTGTTAGCCTGTTGCTTATTGGAACCAGACTGATGTGAACGGGGTCTTTTTTTGTTCAAGGGGAAGGGGTGGCATCCAACAATATCGGCAAACAAAGGGGGGAGGAGTGTGAATGGTGGTTCTCCGCAATGCCTTCCAACGCTGAAGATTAAAGTCGCATAAGAAAATGGACGGGGTAGCACCCAAACCAAACAACTAAACGTGAGGTACCAAATAAAATGAATAATACTCCATAAACTGGTGTTTGGGGGTGTAATATCCCAGAATCTGGAAGTTAACGAAACGACGCCCACAGCATAATCTCTGCGGGAAAGTAAAAATGACGCAAAACAATTAACTTTGTAAAAGAAGGTTAAATGAGTGGCCTTGAAAAAGGTAGCTTTGATAGGAAACCAAAAGGAACGGAGAACAACCGGTAAAGAAGGTATCTTGATGGATAAAGAAGATATCTCGATATGAAACCAAATATAGGTAAGTACGTACAGAGTGGCGCTGATTGCCAATGGACGGAACCAACACAATACTGAATCGTTGAGAGATAAAGATATACGTGTGAAATTATACAATCATTAAACTATGAAATTTGCCAAAAGAAAATCATTGAAAAGGGTTCGGCCTAGGAATGGCCGATCTACCATTAATAAAGAGAAGTTTAAATTACTGATAAGTGATCCAAATAGTTACAAAAAGGTTACGTGATTTGGGCATGTTACAATGGACCATATCTCCTTTGTTACACTTCGTCGTTTTAATCCTTGTGGTTGTATAAGTACATATTTCAGAATAGGATAAAAGAATCAGTTTTCATATTTAACTTTGCGCCACTCATGGTGTGAGGTCTTGTTTGTAGCTAATCTAAATTATGCAAACTCAAATTTTCTTAAATTCTGTCTCACCATACCATTTCCGCAAAAGTCATGTCGTTGACAAACGATTACTAAAAATATACAATCTCACTATAGCAGCCAATACATTTTATGATATTTGGAAACTAGAGCAACGCCTATTTTCAAATCGATGGATAATACTGATATTAAAAACTATAGATTCCTGGCAATATTGTCAAAGTTCTCCAAATTCCTGGTGATGCTATTGCATAATAGATTTTACTCCGCAGTTCGTAGCTGTTTGTTGCCCTTTCAGCATGGTTTTCTTACTAAGAGATCCACAGCAACTAATTTAACTAACTTTACTAAGTTCGTTATTGGTCGATAAAGTATATACCGACTTTGTTAGCGCATTCGATAAGGTGGAACATGGCATACTTTAAAAAAATAAACCTTCTCATTACGGATTCTACTCATTAGCTTTAGCACTCATTCAAAATGAGGCAACATGTTACTTTCGATGGCTTCAAGTCGTACCGGTACGTAACTAAATTGGGAGTGCCTCAGGGCTCAAATCTTGGTCCGTTATTGTTTATCTTATTTATTGATGATACCGGACAAGGTTCAAGTTGTAATAAACACTTCTTTGCGGATAATTCAAAATTATTCAGGATTATTGAGTCTGAGATTGCACTTCAGCGGGATATTGAAGCTTTAGTAGCTTGGTGTGATGAGAATAATTTATTTCGTATTGCGTCTAAGTGTATGTACAGGTATGTAGTGTAGGAAAATGTCTGTTTGTAAATTTAATTATAAGATTGGGGGTGTTTACATAAATCGTTGTAACTAAATTAAGGGCTTGGGTGCAGTTTTTAACCATAAACCTAATTTTTCACTCCACATAGCTGAAAAGGTGAGTGAAGCTTCGCGGGCGTACGTTTTTATTGTGAGTAACTACAGATACATCAGCCGCCCAGAGTCATTGTTGATTCTGTATACATTAGATCGAAATTTGAATATGTATCGTTAATTTGGAACCCAATTCACAACTGCTATATTGATTCTCTTGACCATTTTCAGCGAACGTTCCATCTATTCAAACTCGTACCGTTAAAACCTTTTATTGTGATACGACTCGCATAAATTTATTTTCGAAAGCACCCATATATGTAATGTGTGAAACTTTCATGACATATCTAATTATTGTTGCAGTTTATGCTGGCTTATTTTAACAGTTAGCATATTACGTCGAAACAGTAAAAGAAGGCAAAGGAAAATTTATTCGTCAGACTTACCAGAAAGTGGACCAGAAAGTTCGTCTTTCGATAGGCTGTAGCATTTACCATGGGTTGATGAACTTTCTTTGGATAAATTCGCAACAATTTCTATTTTAGTTTCCTCGTTCACATCGGAAGCGGAAGCGGAACTCCAAAAATTGTACATTTAAACTTATAGATTCACCCAATTAGGATTCATCTGCGGGCAGGTACAAGATGTAAGGGGATTGAACTCCAAAGTTAATACTTTCTTAAACTCCATTTGTGATTGTGAGTATGACTTAATTTGCTTAACTGAAACGTGGCTTTCGGACAAGGTTAATGAGATTGAACTGTTGAACACTTTTCATGTCATGGCTATCAATGTTGATGTACATAATGCAGCATTTCCTCTCACTGACACAGTACTAATTAAAATACGCGTAAGCTTCTTGTTATCTACACGGTTTACGTCCCACCTTCTGTAACGACGGAGGTGTTGGGAAACATTCAATGGTGTTTTTGATTCTTGCCAAATCTTTTTTTTTTTTTTTATTTTTTTTTTATTCAATAAAAAAAATACAATTGCCGCATCGGCCTGATGGTCATTAGCGGCGGAGCAGTACACAGTGTTACACTAAATTTTATGAGCATAGTTGGTGGCTTGTAAAAATAAGAGTAGATTGTTTATGTTACATTCTGAGCCTATAATGTCTATTAAGCTAGATCGTAAGTTGGAGGACACTCTTTGGTATTCTAGCATGGGACACTCCACTAAAATGTGCTTAACGGTGAGGGACACTTCACAAATTGTACAAAGAGGTACGGGATCTCCCGATATGAGGTAACCATGTGTGGCCCTGGTGTGTCCCAGACGAAGACGGGTCAGCAGAACCTGGTGCCTTCTATTTGTAGTGTTGATCTGCCAGGAACCAAGACGAGATTTCACTTCAAGAAGCTTCGCTGATCCGCTTCTCCATTTATTGTTAAACTGTTCTATTGCCATGTTGTGGTAGTATGTCTTGATATCGGAAACAGGAATCTTTTGTATTGTCTGCATTTTGGTGTCCGCCGCTGATCTTGCGCCCCTGTCCGCCATTTCGTTGCCCAATATGGATTTATGTGAGGGAACCCATAATAGAGTTATCTCCTTGTTTAGAAGTAAGTTCCGGTGTATTTCCTCCTTGACTAGGTTGACCAGTGGATTTTTGGGATTCAGTTTGTTTATGGACTCGATTGAATTTAAGGAGTCTGTAATTATTACCCACCTCTGATAAGGACTGTTTTTGATAAACTGGACAGCTTCTCTGATTGCGTAAAGCTCACCAGTCAATATGGATGCTGCTGCTGGGAGCTTCAGTTTTATTGTGGATGTGGGAGTGATGACTGCTGCTCCTACGATTTGCTTTGTTTTTGAAGCATCAGTGTATAATTGTTTTGACCCTGGATAGTCGCTTATGATATTACAGAAATTCTGGTATATAACTTCATTGGGTGTTTCGGTTTTGTTGAACTTGGTGAGTGTTGTATTGGTAACTGGTTGACATATAATCCAAGGCGGGATGGTATCGGTGACAGTAGTAAGTGTTGACGGTACGTTCTGGATGTCGAGACTTCTTAAGTAGACTCTGATTCTGTTGTGAAAAGGAGTGCCTGTTATGCTATTCCTATAGGACCTTGTAGTGGCTAAATATTTATGGGCTGATGTATTGATATTTGCGATTTTCTTATTAAAATATGTGAGGCTCATTATCTGACGTCTTATGTGTAATGGTGCTTCTCCCGATTCACAGTACAGACTGTCTACCGGTGTGGTTCTGTATGCTCCTAATATTAATCGCAGCGCAGTGTTGTGAAGCACGTTTAAAGGTTTGAGAACTGAAGGTCTTGCTGAGTTGTACGCGATGCAGCCATAGTCAATCTTGGATCTTACAAGTGCTCTATATATAGTAAGCAGTGTCTTACTTTCAGCCCCCCAGTGTCTGTTTGATAGGTACTTTAGCATGTTGATCCCTGCTTGACAAGACTGAATGACATCTGTTATATGTTTCTTCCAATTAAGTCGATTATCAAATGTGATTCCCAAGAATTTGATGTCGCTGGTGTACTTTAGAATCTTATTGCACAACTTTAAAGTGGGCTTGTCACGCACAGGCTTCTTCGAGAAAATGATGCAAGTTGTTTTCTCTGTTGAAAAGGTAAATCCTGTCTGCTTAGACCACTATTCCAGCTTATTCAGGTAATGTTGTAGTAACGATGCATTTGTTGTCAAGTTCTTTCCCCTCACAAATACGATCATATCGTCCGCGTATAGACGGGCCTGAAGAGGTAGTTCGATATCTCTTAGAACGTCGTTAAGTGCTATAAGAAATAGAGTTGGACTAATAATAGAGCCTTGAGGTATTCCGTTGATCTGTTGTTTTTGTTCCGACAGTACACCATTTGTTCGTACTTGGAAACATCTGTTGTCGAGGAAGTTGGAAATGAAGGATAGAATGTTTCCATTGTATCCCCATTTGTGGAGTTTAGAAATGATGTTGTATTTCCAGGCTGTATCAAACGCTTTGTTGATATCAAAGTAAATTGCCATACAATGTTGATTGTCCGAGAATGCTTCATGGATGTGGGTTTCTAAGTCTATTATATTATCAATAGTAGATCTATTTGATCTGAAACCAGCTTGTTGGTAGGCTAATAGGTTTTTATGTTCGAGACTCCACATAAGCCTGCGGTTAATTATTTTCTCAAGAAGCTTGCACATACAGCAGGTTAGTGATATAGGCCTGTACGATTCTGGTAGCTGGGGTGATTTATTAGGCTTCAGGATAGGAACTGTTATTGATTGTCCCCATATTTTGGGGAAAACGTTCGTTGTCCAGATGGTGTTGAATATGTGTAATAAGCGGTTATGTGCAGACGGGGGAAGTTTCTTTAGGAAAATAGGCGGAATGTCATCTGGTCCTGCAGCAGTATCTTTCAGGTCGTTGAGTGCATCCAAGAACTCTAATTTTGTGATGGGTAGGTTGATTGGATCGCTGTTGTCTTCTATGGGGATTATCACTGATTCTGCATTTAGTTTGTACTTCGTAAAGTCTGAACAGTAGTTTCCATTGCTATAGTTGGAGTAATATTTCTTGGATAATATTTCTGATATTTGATGACTTTCAGTGACAGTGTTTTCACCGTCTTTTAGACATCTTATTGGTGAGTATGTCTTAGTTCCAGAAATGCTTCTCACCTTTTTCCATACTTTGGGCATTGGTGTGTTACAAGTAATGCTACTGACGTAATTCTGCCACGATTGCTTTTGGTTTTTTTTTCTAGTTATTAGTCTTAATTTGGCCTGTTTGTTTCGAAGGTTCCTTAATGTATTGAGATTTTTGTGTCTTTTGTGCTTATTGACCGCTTGTTTACTCTCTTTGAGTGCAGATTCGCATTCGTTGTTCCACCAAGGCACAGGATTTCTATTTTTTACGTGGGTGGTTTTACCTAGGATATGTTGTGCGGCATCAGTTATAGTCTTGTTGAGCTGTTCCACTATAGAGTCTATGCTGACATTAGATTTTATATTGCGGTCAAGGTTACTATCTATATAGTGTGAGAATGAATGCCAATTAGCTTGCTTCAATCTCCACTTTTGAGGAGGCGTTGATTCAGTGTTTTGCCGAATCTTGATTCTCGGTGACTTTAACACCTCTGCTTTTAATTGAGACAGAAATGATCGTAAATGTCAAATTTTTAAGCAGTTTTGCTCTTTTCCAAACCTTATAAATTGCAACCATGTCAGAAATCATAGCGGCTGACTTTGAGACTTAGTTTTAACTAATTTCAATGTTGCAGTGATCAGGAATGACTTACCAAGAGTTACGGAGGATTTGCATCATCCTGCTATAATAATCGAATTCTGTGTTGGTGACACTATGCAAGGATTTGAGTTTGGTGATAATCAAAAATACAGTTTTCGGCGGGCAAATTATATGCACAGCACATTTTTAATTGCGGATTGGTCTCCAATTCGTGAAATGAAGCATGTGATTATTTTTATTCAAGCTTAAGAGAAATTTTCGAGAACAACGTTCCTAAATATAGAATATAGAATGAATCCTCGTTCATATCCTCCTTGGAAATTATTTCAAATACAAGAGAAAAAGGTAGGTTCAGGAATAAGTACAAATCAGCCCATTCAAGCAACTGTTATTTAAAATTCAAAGAACTTCGAGCTATGATTAAAAATCAAATTATAATCTCCTATTCAGCTTACATTCAAAATGCTGAGGATAGGATCAATAAGGATCCCACTAATTTTTGGTCATTTGTAAATGCCAAAAAGTAAAACTCAAGAATTCCAGGGAATATGACGTTTAATGAAAACACTTGTACCTCGCTACACGACATAGTCGATGCTTCTTCAAAAATAGTTTCAACTTCGTTTATAAATTCTGATTCTTCTAATTCTGAGTTCATGACTTCAAATCTAACTAGTATGAATATATCCCTGAACGCTATAAGTGAAGCGGATACAATTCATGCTTCCAGAAAGTTAAAGAATAAAATGACTTCAGGCTATGTGATGATGTTCCTAGTTTTTTAATAAAGTATTGCATTCATGTATTGGCAAAACCGCATGCATGATCTACAATATGATATTTGTTAACATGCTCTTACCCTCGTATCTGGAAAATGACCAAGGTATGTCCTATCTTTAAAAGTGGCGATAGAAGTAATATTTGTAACAATAGGCAGATTGCGATACTATGCAATTTTGGTAAGATTTTGGAGGTTATTATTTATAATACTATTTTCAACTCTGTCAAATTTACTTTTTCTCCTAACCAGCATGGTTTTGCTGCTGGCAGATAAACAGTCACAAATCTGACCTGCCTGACTCAAACTATCTCTGAGGTATTAGATGATCAGGGTCAGTTGGATGTCATTCAGATAGAACATTACTTGCTTCTTGCTAAGCTAAAGCTAAATCTTTATTGAAGCTTATCAGATCATATTGATTTGATAGAAATCTGTCCTTTGAGTTTGGTGGTTTTAAATCTATACAGCGACATCTGGAGTGCCTCAAGGATACAATTTGGGTCCTTTGTTTTTTGTGTTGTTTATCAATGATCTGTCGCTGACATTGCCTGGTATGCATTCGCTTTAAGCTGATGACTTAAAAATGTATACTGCTATTCAGAGCTATTACGACTGTATCGCTCTCAAAACAGCTTGAGCAAGGTACACTCTTGATGTTCCAGAGACTCTCACACGATTAATGTATCAAAGTGTAAAGTTATGTCTTTTAGTAGGAAGCTAGATGTAATACATTATTATTATAGTATCAATGATCACTTACTCGAACGAACAGAAACGTTCAAAGATTTGGTCTCCAATCTACAGCAATTCAAGGGTTAGTATACATATGTGCAGCGTAAGGCTTTAAAGTATTAGTATCACAAGTGTTATGGCAATTATCCTGAAAGAGGTTTCGACCATTCTATTTTATTAAACATTTTTGATATAGAGTCATTGCATCTTAGACGCGATATATCAGCGCTACATCTTTTGTACAAAATCATGCACAATCAAGTTGATTGTTCATTCATAGTAAGTAAGCTTTTCTATCCGGTTATCGGCAATACTAATTTAATGTCTAGATCTCCGTCAAATATGATTTGTACATGCTTCAATTTTGTCTGCAGTTCCTGTGACTTATTTTTTGATACAGAGGATTTTATTACGAAGTGCTACGGAGACCTTTGTCAATGAGACGTTGTTTTCTCTTTTTTTAAGTTGTTTTTTTTTGTCTTTGGCGTTACCGCTGTTGATAATTATGTAACGTTTTTTTGTATTTTTCCTGTAATTTGGTGTTACCTGTTGGGAATAAAATAAAATAAGATAAAAAATACCATACAAATCATGTTGGCAGAACTTTTGGAATGGTTTTGTCAGTTCTTTCGTGAGCCTTCATTGCCTTCAAAAAGCATAAACCTTGATTAGGTGCTTATACCGCTAAAGTGCACTGCAACCACCGTTTCACGCATGTTGTCATGATGAACAGGCAGATATCTATTAGAGCTGCCATATCTTCATTAGAAAGTTTGAGCTGGAACCTATTTTCAATGAATAGATTGCTCGGGCCATCCATCGAGCTTGTTGCAAGGCGCCTGGCGGTCGAATTTCAAATATTACAGAAAGTTCTATTAATTCTCTAGAAACTTCTTTGACCAACTCATGTCGATATAATTCCAGCAGCTTGTCAGTCTCTGAACTATTCAGGCGTGATAGCTTTTTGGTATAAATCCGTATTTTCTCGGGATCCACACTTCTCCAGCTCTCTCGAAATTTTTTAAACATTAGAATTTCAGGGCTTATAGTCACTTGGTAGATCTTTAAGACAAACACGACTTTTAATACAACAAAAAATATGCACGCTATTTCGACTAGCATCGTGGTAATTGGTTAGAATTGATGAGGAAAAATCCTGACAGGTCGAAATTCTGAAAACGGCCACACTTGATATATTTGTTTTAATATTAAAGCATGAACATTAGCTTATTGTTTAAGTATTGTTACTTTTTCCTTAAATATCTAAGTATTCCAGAAACACATCATTTTTCACATAATTAACAACTTATTAACATTTGCTTACAGCTTTTAACGTCTGTCCTAGAAGTTTTGGCACAAAATTCATTGGCTTGAACTTAAACAAACACAAAATGAAATCAAGTTGCCTTTGAAAACAAAAGCTTGTTGTTGCTTACTTTACTGTCAGTTGGCCTTTATTTATTTTGAAGGCTTCGCTTAAATTAGAAATAAGAAAAAGTATCTATAAGTTGGTCGGCTGCGTACCCAGAGCTGAAATCTGACGAATATTCCAGAATGAAAACATTTATGTCTGAATCTCCCAAGAAGTGGAAGATTGTACGTATTTACTGCACAGAGGTTGGAATGTCAACGAATAGACTGACTCATCAATGTAGATCTTCTAAGGGTGGATTTCACCAGGATTGTCAAATCAACAGTCCATTATTCTCCACCTATAGGGTAGCAGTCCGTCAAATACAGCAAATGAGCTTCAAGTTCCACTCAACAAATTTTAGCAACCAATAGCTATGAATTGTTGAAAACAAAATACTGTCAAAGTATGAGATGGCAGCTTGTCACCAGCTTATTGAATATTAACTCGCCTGTAGTCGCGCCCTGGTTTTGTACTCTGTTGGTCGCGCTGGGTCTAAGAGGCCCAGGCGAACTTTCCGTTTTCTTCGGTACAAAAAAGTCGTTCACCTAGAATAACGCATGAACCAGTATATTGTTTGACATATGTCAACTCATACTTTCAACGATGGAACATCGTCGAAATGAAAGCATTTATTGATATCTCTCAATAGATCTACATCAAAATGTCAAACGAAAAGCAATCGAAAAAAGAAAAGAGTGAAATAAAACATTAAACGTAAAGATAATGATCGATGAGAAACACTGAATTAACGAATAATGACAAATCAATTGCTGTCAGTTTCAGGACCTATTTTCTGCACATAAGTGTCTTGACACTGCGAGAAATCTGTATTCAGTCCCGCTGGGTCTGAAATCCGAAACATGGAACAACACACTCGGCTTTGCGACTGAGCTGAAACTAACAACAGATATATAATCTTCATCACACTATAGAAAGGTAGTGGGAAGGAGACATCGGGCAGTATTGACACATATACGCAGTGGTAGGTTTTAGAAGCATATGGGTCACTCGGACCCGGCGCGACTACAGGTGGGTTAAGAAATTACATATGGTTTAGTCAAAATTTAAAAAAGTGTTAGATTTTGGAATAAAATTCATGTTTTCATTTAATATTGTCGATTGTTTATTCATGTTTACATTATTTTCTGCAATTGATATGCGATTTTACTGATCCAACATCGCCTGCCGTGTGTTTTTTCCTATAAACCTCTTGCAGATAGGCAGTAAGCACAAACTTTCATAGATATTGCTCGTTTCCAGACATTCATTCATTTACTTGCCGTTCATCAGTACCATTATATCACCGTCGATTGATATTCTCACAAAAACATTCAGGATTTTTGATATTCATACATCCTTAAAGTCAAATATTTTTTGGTTGTTCAGGAAGTGAACAAACATCCACACTATATCTGCAGCGATTAAGAAATACACAAGTATATGTCGTAAAGCTACCGGCAAACTTAAAACCTGCAAAAAAATAGAATTTGCAATAACTCTCTTGTTTCACTAAGTACACATTCTAGGTTATATTTATATTAGACATTATTTGAACAACAGCTGATTGTTACATTTAAAAAATTCCCAACGAGTGACACATGCGTGGGATCCATCAACCGTTGGTCCCAGTGGAGTTAGCATAAAGGAATGCCCTGAAAATGTTAGATACAAACATAAAGCAAATTTCCAGATAAAATCCTTGTCTGGTGCACAATTTCTAACAGGGGCGTATCCCGATTTTTTCTGAGGAGGGTGAGGGGAGCTTTGAATAGTCAGAGCTATATTGATTACTGCCTTTCCAAATTGCTCCAGTTTGTCCACGAACATCATGCTAATGACCATATCATATTTTGGCCAGACCTAGCATCATGCCATTGCCAAAACTGGTATCGACAACACAGCATACCTTTTGATCCCAAAGACGATAATACCCCAAATTTGCCGCAGGCGCGCCCTGTAGAGGACTTTTGCACTTTACTGTCTGGGAAGGTTTATCATGGAGGCTGGGAAGTCCAAGATGAAGAATTATTAAGACGGCAAATTTACAAAAAGAAAAAGATAGTTATGTCTGGTAAAGCGTGCGCCACTCCACATAATTCGATAGTATAGTAAAGTTTTGAGTTGTAATTTATGATAACTAGTTAGTGTTTAAATAAATTTCTTCGTCAAAATATTTTGTGCAAAAACTTTTAGGACATACGTCGCTTTCACACTGTACGTTAACGAGCATTTTATCCCTCAGCATAACGTACCTGCCCTACATTTTGTATAG